>JBBPQU010001160.1:0-10861 GCA_038092655.1 Boletus sensibilis
GTTCACTAAGTCCATAGAGTGACACTAAAAAACAATGTCAGCATGAGCCAACCATGAATAACAGTGACAGTTTCATGTCACTGAACAAAAGTGGACATCGAATCAGTGACCATTTCACTAAATTTTCAGCAATCAGTGAAGACATCACTAATTAAAAGTGACTTTACTTCCCACAGTGACCAGCTATTTCAGGAGAAGACAAACGACGACGATCAGGATCAGTGGCGGACCGCATCGGAACGGAAAGGCCTTGAAAGAAGACAGTTATCGCACCTGAACGGGGCCAAGTTCTCTACGCCCTCTTCTGAGATGGTAGAGACGAGGGCGATAGGCCGAGGAACGACGCCACTGATCATGAGAGCGTACAATTTGCTATTGGAAACGAGACGGTGCATCAGGTTCCGCGGACGAGTACCAGCAGTTCATGTAAATCATGATGGCTCGAACTCTCGTGGGGGGCATGGAGAAAGATGATGAAGTTTTTCTTACGTCGGATCCTCTTCTGCGGTGGCGACGGTCTTCCATCCTTGTTTCTCCCCCTCCATCCATTCTCGACCTTCGGGCGTACTGTCGATCTTCTGGCACCACGACCAGCTTGGGTTGGGTGCGTGCGTGTACTTGCTACCGCGGTTGAGGTCAAAGGGGGGCAAGGACATCTTCTTGTCCCGCGGTGTCTGTGGTGGATGGGCTTGAGACGTGCAATCAGTTCCATGGATCGACGAGGTTTAAGTAAATCTCTCAGAGAGAGCGCGTTCGCTGGCATTCTCACAACTGCGCTTGGCAGGGACGAAGCATGGAATCTGGATGACTTGCCTGGGTTGGCAGAGACACACTGGGACAGCGACCGGGCAGCGAGTCGGATGGTGCTCGGGAGACTGCCGTGTCCTCCCAGTCCACTGCCGCCTGCGTGCCAAACGCGACCGGCGATACTGACCATGATGGTCAGGGAAGTTCGAAGGCTATGGACAAACTGACTTTTGCTGGAAAATCCAAGCGCGCGAACCTTGGCCTGACGAAACTGCAAGGCACATGGTGACACGCCTGGGATTGACACTTCTACTCTCATTATTGGTTACCGTACGTACGGCCAGGAAACTGGTATGACGATCTGGTGTATGAAACTCTATCGTTCAAGACCTGTATTTGGTTAGACCAGGTTCCTCTACTGGTATAACTCCAATGTGTGCCCAATTGGAGACACGTTTCTAGAGCCGCTGTATAGCTTTCTCTACTTTGTTCTCCTCTGTAGTCCAGACAGGACGGGATAACCTGAATGCATCGCCGACTCGAGCGTAGGATATATCTCCCAAGCGCGCGATGGGTTTGAATTTGGTGAAATCGATCGTCCCACGTTCGGTCAGCATGTCGTTGCGAACGTGGATATACTTGACGTGCGCCAGCACGAGGGTGCTCGTACATTCTCCGGTCTCGGGGTGGACGATATCGATAGCTTGGAAGAGTTCGCATTCCATGCTGAATGCGCTCTCCTTGACCCTGGCTGCCTTGACGTGCACCTGAGATACATGATCAACCAAGGGTTCTAAACGAGAGACACGAAAACTACGGTACACTGGGTGCTTTGGTCAATCCGCTAATGGACCACTCGTTAAAACCCGGGGGGGCGTCTATCGACGTGACGTTCGCATTCTCTACGAATGGCTCACTGATGATGTTCACCGTGAAGCCCTTGCTGTTCTTGACATTGTTTGTCGTGTCCTTGATCCGTGCAGGTCCATTCGAGCAGGAAAAAGATACGAGGGGCGGCCAGTTGGTTACCTGGACGCCAGGTGTCATCAGATTCAGGTGTACCCGGGGTCATACAACGTGTCTGCCAAGAGTGACGCACCATGTTGAACCAGCTGCATAAATGGCAAGCACGATGATCAACATCCCATACAGGATCGAGAGGCGATGACTACTATGCACCTAAAGGGTGCCAAGTTCTCAACGCCATCTTCAGAGATGGTGGAGACAAAGGCGATGGGCCTGGGCACGATGCCGCTGATCATGAGCGTGTACAGCTTCCTGTGTAACGGTGTTCAAGTCGCATTGATCGAATGATATGAACGTGGGTGCCTTACAGACGATCGTGCTCTGCTGTGTTGATGATCTTCCACCCTTGTTCCTCGCCTTCCAACCATTCGCGTCCTGCAGGCGTGCTGTCGACCGTCTGGCAATAAGACCAGGTCGTGTTGGGTGCTTCGGTGAATTTGGACTGGTTGCTGCGGTCGAAAAGTGGCAACGACATCTCGGACGGTCACGATCAGCCTTGACGAGCTCTCTTTATTTGCTGTGATCGCTGAGTGAGTTCGGGGCTGTGCGTTCTCTTCTGTTCCCGCGCACGCCGGGCTGTCCGGTGATCCGACTGTGTCCGCATCATTCCGGGCCCGAATTCGAACAGAGTCCTCCACGGAGACACGGGATGGGTTGTCGTCAAACGTTGTTGGCTTAGTGGTTCCCCGTCTACTTGGAACGCGTCCGTTTCTCAGTGCATCGCAAGGGGAGCGTGTTGCCCAGGCAACGAACGTTCATGATGATGCATCGATGACGAGAAAGGCTTAACGCCCCCAATGAACATCCACCCACCCTTGGCGTGGGTTCCGAACTCGTGTCGGCCCTAACTGTAAGTGGGTGGTCATACATACCTGATATTGTGATACGCCACCAAAGGATGTCGTGAGCATTGGAGCATACTAAAGAAAAGGTTGGTCAATGTAATGAAGTCTTTACTCGCTCTTCTTTCCCTTATTCCTTGCTTCTCTGTGCCCACGATGGGTGACGTTGTAGCGGACAATTCGTCTGTCTGGTTTCCTACCATAGAGGCCATTCAGCTCGCCAACTGGTGTGATGGTATTTCTCTCTCCATGATCCGCTGAACACCCTGTGTATCACTATCATTTCGTCGACTTGCAGCGGCTGCCGCTGCATTGATTTGTTACGACTCTAGTATGTTTCCCCCCCGAGCATGTTTAAGTTTGTTAATCACGCGCGTCCTCGAAACAGTTCTCATGTTTCCAAGAGAGGTGAGTCGCATACGTGGGGTTACCCAGCGATACTCAGACCAGCATAGGTGGAATACATCTGGGTATGCCCTCGAGCGATATCGTATTCACGCCTTTGCGCTAAAGATGGGCATTGACCTTTTGTCCAGAAAAAACGATGGTCGTTCATGTCAACATTTTACGTTATTGTGGGTTCATCACTCTAATTCCCGTCGATGCTGTGCCCTGAATCACGCTCATTATACCTGTTATAGGTCCGTTATCTGGGGATAGCCCTTGCACTGTAAGCGGTCCCCTATATTTGAACCATGTAGTCATCTGACTTGGGGGGGATTCAGGGACTTTTGGGCATGTAAGTATATCCATGTATCAAGGAAGATTTGCACGCCTGACCGTAAACGTGCAGTCAACGCAAACGTCTCAATGTCACCATCAGTAAGTCTGTCGTCCTCTCATGATGGACGTGCGGCTGATCTTTTACTGTAGGGGTATGTTGACATTATAGTCGCGCGATCATGACTAAAGAAGTGGCATGCCTCTCAATTACAGATGTAGGAACAATATTTAGCTGGAACCACCCTTTCCGCTGACGTATTTGTGTAGGTGTTGCGGTCGACAGGTTTGCCAACTTTGGTGTCTTCGTGAGCACGGTCATAGGGGATGGTCAGTCACTGCGACTACGATGTAGCCGCATTCTAATACCGCATATCCCAGTCATCATGGCCATGCGCATATACGCCATGTACCTAGGTTCGAAGATCGTCCTGACCCTCTTGGTCGCGATGATATTAGCAAGAATCGGAATCGGGCTCGCAGTCGCAGTCGTCATCTTTGGGCCACACAGCGGGATCTCCGGTACGTTTTTTTTTGTCTTACTTCCTTCCGCCGTCCGAGTCTGTTGTCCTGTGCGGTTACACTGACGTCGATCGACATCACAAAGCGATCGAATGGATCCTCTCTGGAATTTATGTCTGCGGTCCGATCGTCAACACGACCAGCTCACTTCCATTCGCATGGGACGTCCTCGCCATCGTCGTCAACTCGCTCTTATTCTTGCTCGCCGTGGGCCGTTTCCTCAAGCATGCTTTTGACATGCGGCGGATGTTGCACAGGTGGAAGGTCAGCGACTTGATGGGCGTGCTCGTCAGAGACAGCATCGTCTATTTCTTTTTGTACGTCCTTTTTCTTCGTTCGACCGGGGTGTGCATGCGTGTGTGGGCGTGGACTGATGGGAATCTGTTTAGGAACTTGCTCTCGACGATTTTGTTGATGATCGGCGTCTGGGGCGTTCCGAACAATGTACGTCATGTCGTGTCGTGTTCCCGTTTTATTCCATCTGACCCGTTCACGACCAGACGTCCTTCTTTGCCATCATCTCCGCATACACAACAAACGAAACGTCGGTGCTTATTCCACGCTTGGTGATCAGCTTCCGGGAAAACTATGCCGCGGACGGTCAACCGAGTAACCACAGTGGGAATGTGGTGCGGCGGACGATCCGGAGTGAAAAAATGGTGTTTGGGAGACGGACGATGACGACGGACGATTTCGAGATGCGGACCGTGGATCAGGCACAGCGGCCGCGTGTGGAGGAGTCTGCTTGAAGGGGCAGCGTTTGGTGGTGGTGCTCTACCTTTTGGGTAGTGCAAGCGATTCCCTGCTCGTGAGCGCGGCGGGTTGTAGTTTATCTATTCACATTGTAGTATAGTACAACAAAAAAGTGATCTTTCCAGTTCTACCCAGTCGACATCGATGTAAGTAGCCCTTAAAGCGCGCCGTGGACGCCGTTTAACTTGGAGACAAGTCCACGAACCAACATCGCTCCCTTTTTACCCCGCCGCCTGTGCCCGCTCCAACCGCTTATCGACAACGACAGGTCGCCCATGCGTCGAACGGGTCAAATCAGACAGCCTGTTCTCGCGCATCCGCGTCAATAACTGGACGAGCATCAACGGTGTGACCACGCCCGCGCCTTCCACCTTCCCCGGTTGTTCCTCCGTCCCTTCCGCGGGCGTCCCCACGCGACTATGGCTGTGGCTCCTACTCGTGCTCTCCGAGAACGTCCGTTTCAAACTCCCCCTCGTCGTCGTCGACGAATACGGCGACCCCACATGCGTCTGCGTCTGGCGCGGGCCTTGGAATGCACCGCTCGCATCCCCGTCTTCCCGATACCGTTCCCACGCAGAATAGAGCGAGATCATCTCTTGCGCGATCGTGCAGACGAGAGACATGGATACGTTCAAGCCTGCAAAAAACCCTATTATGTCCTGCGGTTTCTTGGATTCCATGGACGAGATGGACGCTTGGCGGGATGATCGACGGAGGGGGTTGGCGTGGGTGTCGGTAGGGTTGGGGAGGTTCGAGGGTGATTTTTGAACGACGAGGTCTCGCGTGGGGGCGTGAAGGACGAGGGTGAGGTAGAGTGCTGTGATGGCAAGGAGGTGTGGGGGGTATAAGAGACAGAGGTCGGATCGGTAGGTATCGTTGATGATGGACCTGAGGGTCGCCTTGAGCACTGTCTGGGATAAGCACCAAAAAGAAGGGAATGCCCCACCATGCGAGTTGGAGCGCGTCATCGCTCAATTCTAGTTGTCCCTCGCCCGTGCCCCAATACCGTGGCCCGTCTTCGACCTCTGCGCCTACCTCCCCCGCCTCGGCCATCGACTCGTTCCCACTCTCTTTCTTACACAATGCTGTGAGCGTCCGGTAGGGATGGAAGATGGTTAAGTCGCATTCCAGATCGGCGACGAGGTAAAACTCCATTTCTGCCAGTTTCGAGTTATCAGACGGGAACGACTTGACCCCATAAGGTTGCTCTGCATGTAAAAAGGAAAAGTACACCGTTGAGACACGCCGACTGCACCACAAAAAAAGAGGGTGAGAGTGAGAGACGCACGGCTAAAGAACAAACGGGCTTCCGCGACGACGTTCTTGATGTGCACGGGCGATTCTTCCGCTTTTCCAGCGACATAACAGCATGCAGCGATGACGACGAACGGGTCGGTTTCGCAGTACACGTTCTTGATGTAAAACCTGCGAAAGAAGACGATCGCCGTCGCGATCACGCGTTGTCGGAAATTCAGCTTCTTGCCGAACTTTGTGATGACTTGTTTCAAAACAGGGAGAACCGGAGTGTATATTAATATGAGATGCCTTCCCATGGATGGAAGAGAAGAGATTCTGACGCACCATTGGCGAAGAAGATGGAAAAGTATGTAAAGTATTCGGGGTCGTCGACGTACTGGAGGTCGTCGGCGCGAGCTTGGTGGAGTGTTGCACGGTCAACGATCCATCGCTTGCTAACACGGCCCGGTGAGCTACTTTTCTGCGTGAGGACTTGACCCAACCCGCGCACTAGTGTGAACTTGCCCAGAAATCTGTGGCCATGGCGCCCCGGGACTGAAAAAGGCGTATCCCCAGCTCAAGGTCTACAAGCGACGGCTTCGAGTTTGCTTTCAAATGAAAGCTGGATAACTTGCAGCCAATTTGTTTGGTACAGGAATGGTGTTTCTCACGGACTTTGACAGACCGACCCGGTGGGCCGGTTTGCTTGACAACCACAAAGTGCTTTACATACTGGACATCTTGGATGCAAACGCGCCCATAGGCATAGAGTAGGGCTAACAGTGTACATAATCGCCATCTCGACTACATCGTCTGTAAATCGTGGCGCGAACATCTCTTTTAGCAGTATGGCACGGGTTTAGTCAGAGCTTGCTTGAACTGTCAACGGGAGTGAAAAGTCTGCGCCAGACGTCGAGAAGAACCCGACTCAATTCGGCCGGTATATGTTGGGGGATCTGGGATGAAGTCGCGATCAGCAGATAATCATGACTGGACATACCCTGAACAGACCAAGTGCCCCACCCCTTCGATACGACTCACGGCCTGAATGCATCTTCCCGAGGCCGGGTCTACAAGAGCGTCTTGTACGTCGCGAGGGCTGTGTGATCCATTACATCCAAATTGCAGTCTGTCGGGGCACACATACTTACATGTAGTCGTTCTTGCCACCAAAAATCACCCCAACGGGCGTCGTTGCGGACAGCTTGTCCAACGACTCGATACCTCTCTGGGGACCTGTCATGTCCTGATACATGGTCTAGGAGAGATTACACACATTAGGTCTTGCAAAACACAGGAATACCCACCGCTTCCTCTTCTCGTGAGCATGCCAGAGTCACTGCGTGGTTCTCTGGTTCGTGTTCGGCTCCTTCGCACGTCCTCAGTCCATATTTCTGCACAACAACAGCCCCGTTATATTTCTGCCCCAACACGTCATAACAGCAGGTGAATTACCACATAGCTGTCCAGGACACTCGGATCCCAATGTGTTTTTTGGCGAAAATATCTCGACGCGCTCTGGGGACTGGGCCACACAAAGCGCCGTTCGTTTGCGCCGTTGATGAGGTTGACTTGGAGGCCTCGCAACTTGTCTATCCCTTCAGGACTAAGTAAAGGCTCGATCAAGATCAAGGCACAGAAATGAACTGCAGGCACAAGCGTCGGCAAGATCGATCTGGGGTACCCGTTAAACAAATGAGCATACACGCGATCGGGTTAAACGGACATGCCCACGCCTCCAAGCGAATGGCCGATCCCAACAAGTTTTTCGCGGCGAAAATCGACCGGGGTGGGAAGCGTAGGGCCACGTAGCATGAAGCGATGCGCTGCTTCGGCATATTTTTCGCACCCAACTGGACACGACCAGGCTGCATCAGCATTCTGAACAACAAGGTAAGTAGACCGGGAGTGGCAGCCTCACAATTACGGTAAAATGGGGGGCGTTGGAGTGCGTGATCGTTCAGTGCGGCGGATTCGCCGTGATTGGGACACTCGATGACCCATGCACACTTGATCTTCGGACCGATGGGGTGACTTCGATACTTGTGTATGTCCTCAAAGAAATGCTGCAAAGTAGGCTCCCAGGTTTCCTTGTGAAAGCTAGTAGAGTGTAAGAGGATCAGTGTGAATGCGTCTGGGTCATCCCAGTTCGCCTCCAATTCTACGCGCCAGAACTGTTTGGCAGTGATATAGAGTGGGTAGTCGACATCGGGTTCGAGGATGCACTGACGTTGGAGCATTACAGTTTGTTGGACAAAGTTGAAAACAGCATGGCAGTGATTCAAAGATGGATATGGGATGCGGAGATACGCGGCAAGCAAGTTGTAGCACGGGGACGGTCCGGTCACCAGACTAGCAAGCAAGGCCTAGGGCGAGAAGCTGCTATCGATGTTGCTTGTTGCAGATTGTTCGTGGAGCTTTGAAATTTGAGTAGCGTCGCGGGCCCTAACTTTTCTGTCCTCTTGACCAAGAAAACGATGAACAATGTCGACGACGTGTGGAAGGTGCGAAGAGATTCCAAGGTTGGTTGTTATTATATGAAGCCACTCCGAAATCACAGAAGGAAATTCGTACCGACGGGACTCTGTGCCAGTCAGTCGTGTTCTCATCCGATGGACAAAATCTCGTTCGGGTTTCCCAGAACTGTAAAGCGAGACGATGGCGAGTACTGGGTCGTGGATGACCGACGCGAGCACCGTGCGCAATGACTGGGCCCGTTCTTCATGATCATACCCAAGAGCTCGCCGTCTCCCTTGACGGGAATTTTCTTGTGACTGCTCGCTCTACCTCAAATACAATTTCCGTTTGGAGTTTGAAAGAAATCCTTCCGAGACCCTATACGATCCGACTACTCCGACATATCCAACCTCTCAATGAAATGTGACCAACTACTGTCATCGCGTGCTCCTCACCAGCGCGTAAGTTGTGACTTCTGGCCAGACGAGGCATCGAAAGATTGGAAAGCATAGGTGATCGCGCCATGCTCTCGGAGGAGTACGGTGAAGCTATACGTCAATACACAGCAGTATTAGCCATCAGCCCGCCGTCCCCAGAAGGTCTTTATATCAAGCGTAGTAGAGCTCGGGCAGAGATACGTTTGTGGGAAGATGCGTTAGTGGACTCTGTAGGGAGGAGATCAGCTGACTCGAATCGCAATACAACGCACTGGCGTTGACCATTTCTCAGGCGATCAAGCTGAACCCTTGGGTATATAAGAGGAAGGTGGTGTTGCGTTGCTTGGAGCGAAGCGGAAAGATGAGGCGACTGAGACCATCGGCACTATGCTCTCAATCTCTCCGACGTCTATAGCTAGCCTGCCCATACATATGAATGTGAATGTGACGCCACTGGTCCGAGTACGGGTAGTGAACTGATGGCATATATTCATCTTGTGGAAAGCAGTCCTCTGGAGTTAGAGCGGCCCCTGTCCTGCGATACACGCGTATTTTGTGTGCAGTATGTCGCGAGTTGGCCCTCCAATGCGGATTCTACACTCGTCTTGAACCGAGTTCTGCGGCCGAAATATGACGAGCTATGGCAGACTGCCCTAGGAAACTCATCGGCAAGGTTTCGCCGATGGGTTTGACGGATTAGGCCTTAGGATCCGAGTAAGAATAAACAGACCCATATTGGGAAGAGACGTGTTTGTGGGATGCTGCCACGTACCACGACTTCGGAGTGCACCGGGCACTCACGACGCTTTGAAACCTACAACTGTGTACCATCAATGAGGATGTCGTCGACAAAGACTGTTGCGTAGCAGCTCCAACTCGGAGTGACTGAGCAATGCTGAGTCAATGCTGACAATTCGGCAAGACCAACCAACAGTACTTGACGCTGACGGCTCTAACGCTATATACGCAGTCGCTTCCCACCCTGACGGAATGGATCTTTTGCGCGGGAGTAGCGATGGGATTCGACGACTCGGATGGCGAATTGCGGACAGTCAAGAGGTTGGTAAGCAAATGGAAACGAGCCTGGACACCATCGCACGCGGGACAACTCTTGGCGCATGCGCGCAGGACACGGAGATCCAGGAAAAGGTTGTCGAGGTGGAATGCACAACCTTGGTGGCTGCTGTTGACATCTCTTCCAATTTGACCATGCATCTGGAATATCATGACAGGCGAGAGGTTGACTACACCAGGAAGAACCTGGGAAATCCAGTTCACTCGAGTCTGAGCCCCACAGCGAGGATGGTGACAGTGATCTCCTTGAGGTATGAGTTCATTCCTTTCCCCCTCAAAGTGGGTTCTCATGATGACATAGGTCGAGGTGCCATTAGGCACATCAATCCTCAGTTCAACTATGATGAGGTTGGTGATCACATTATTGTCATTGTCTTGCTTCTGTGTTGACACTGCTGGAGCCACCATCCCCGGCATCCTCTGCCCATCCTCATGAGGATGAGGTACTGCCAGGGCTTGGCTCATCCCATGCCATACCACAGTCATCAGATGCCCCACCAGTGACCTCCCCTCCAGAGGCACATCCAGGGGGCATCCACTGCCAAGTCATCTCAGGGCCTTTCAATGTTTTTTAAGTGAGTACAGACAATGATCAGGAAAAGTAGCAAGGACCTGGTATCATCTTAGTGAGTGGCTGCACACTGTGTATGCACTTTCCTTTAACATACTCTGTTGGACTTACAACAGATCACATCAGTGACTCAGAGAGTCAGGCAATGCCAAGGCTTTCAACTGCATTTCCTGCATGGATGTATTTTCACTTGGGTACAGAGGATGGGAGGCATTGATTTGGTTGATTCAATGCAAGATATATAGATACCATACAATTTTTTGAGTTTGTGTTGCATTGCAGAATTAGTATGAGTTCTGATCAACCTGTCCATGATTGAGCTTGCCAGGATATTCACTCAATGGTCACTCATCAGCAAAACACTTAAGTACTGTGTAGTGCTGTACAGTGCTGCACAGTCACACAGTGCACAGTAAGGTCCCCTATTTTACAGTGACATAAAAAAGTGTTTAAAAGTGAATTTTGTTGCTGTAGGA
>JBBPQU010001161.1:0-10837 GCA_038092655.1 Boletus sensibilis
CTGCTGCTGCTCGTGCACCTCCTTGGCCTTTTCTCCATCAGCTCCGTCAAATGTGAATGGTTAGTGACTCACCCTCTGTTTGGCTGCTGCCTTGGCCGCCTTATGCCTTCTCTCCTCGCGTGCTATCTCCTCCTCCTCCACCCAACATCGAGCCTCCACCTCCTCCTCCGCCTTCTTCCTCACCTGCTCCTCCTTCTTTGTTTTTGTGCATCGCCTCTGTTCAGTGAACTTCGCCACACATAGGCCATTGTCATCATTGTTGTGCTCCGCCAACCGAGCGTCAGACCAGTTCTTGATGTCGTTGATGTCGGACATGATCGTTGTTGTTGAAAGAAGCACTGGTAGGACAGGATGGCTTTTTATAGACATTTCTTCTGACCCATAAATTTTCGGACTCCGATTTTCACAAAACTCCACATTGTCACTAATGGCCTTCAGGGGTTCAGGCCTAAGTGGGGGATACTGTTATATTCCGAAAATCGACAAGTCCAAGTCCGTGCATCTCCAGCCTTGTACTCGCCAACTCCAGGTCTGTTTCCCCTTTATCATATCTCTGTTTCCCCAGAGTTCCATTTCTGTTTTCATTAACCTTGTAAAAGCCTACTTCCAATCTCTTTGTTACCCCATCTACCCTGCATCCTGTCACCCCTGTCCTCCCTAACTTACAGTAGTTACCCTTTGACCCTTTGACCATCTGTCTCCATCTTGTTACATACCCTAGAAAATACTCCTCCCCAGAAAATACTTGTACCCCTGGACTTACTACTCTGCCTTCCGTTTCTCCTCTGTAAATAAAGTCTTACCAATAGGGCGTGTAACTTTAGTTTGAATATCATCTTAGACTCAACTCCTCTCACTCTGACCCTCTGACTTGAGTCTTGACAACTCACTCTCCAACCACCCTCGACCTTTAGCCTCTTCCACACTCCACTCTGTTACCTCCAAAATCTGGGACAGGACTCAGACAAGGGCACACCACATACAGTGAAGCCAAGTTCCAACCCCCCAAAACAACTTAACTCCGGAGTTCCAGAGTTTGCAACTGGAGTTGGACCAGTCTTAATAGAACTGTAGTCAACTGTAGTAAAACTGTAGAATTAGCTTATGGCGAAATCCTAGAAAAATTGTAGGCAGAGTGTAGTGAAAATGTACCAAGAAAGCATAAATAATCATCTCCCATCACATCTGACCATCTGACCATCTGACATTTTTGGGACCCTAGCAGGAAAGTCATATGGCTATGACATCATTTGTATTTCAGACTGATTGAGCATTTGATCAGTGGGAAAATGGTGATAATGGGTGAACATCAAACAATTTCTTTCATTGAATCTCTAGTATTACACATTATACACCTGTAATAAATTTGGACAGTTCATTTGGTAGGAATGTAGCCCTTGTTGAAGTCAGTGGTGTTGGTCTTAAAAGAGGCTCATGTTGTGATTTACCCAATGATGAACTCAAAGTGAGCCCACAATGAAGGGAAGGAATATAATATTTCAAAACTAAAGAACTCCACTGAGAGATGACTACTTATATAGTATTATACATGTGTTATACATGAGGACTGATGTGATTCCATGAGGAAGTAATGAGTTGACATATGAAAGTCTAGAATGTGATAATAGTAAAATGTAAAGAGTGAAGAGGTGAAAAGTAAATGAAATGAAATGTTAATAACATTACCTCCTGTGTAAGGAGTGATGTCCTTGGCAGGAATATCAAACATTGAATTAGGATATTTTTGGAATTTTTTATGGAATTCAAGAAATTCTTAAGAAGACAAAGTAAAAGTAGGAAGAGAAAGAGAAATGCGTCGACATAGGGGACAGGAACAAGGAGTATCAGATTCATTAGTGGAATATCAGAGTTTAAGAGTTTTATAAGGTCGTGCAGTGGAAGGATGAGATTGATAGAAAGATTTGATGGTATCAGGGGCATTGGATAATTTGTGATCTGTGATCCATTCATTTTCTTCTGAAGGGAAACCTTGCCAAGAAATGAGGTATTCAATCTTTCCTTGCTGTTCTCTAAAAGCAAGGATTTCATTAATCTCTTCTTCTTCAACTCCATTAATGAGATCTAGTTGGGAATGTGGATCTTTTCTTTGTGAATTGAATTGTGCAGGATGATACAGATGTAGGAGACATTTATTAAAGATCAGGTGAATACCACACCATTTTGAATCTAGTTTGAGTTTTTCTCAACTAGTTTGAATGATCCATATCTTTTGTGATCTAATTTCCAAGATGAGTGATCAGATCAGATATTTGTCCCTTCTAGAAGTACCAGATTTCCCTTTTGATATTTGGTGATTCATTGGGTTTTTCGATTATAGAATTTTTTTATGTCTGTAGAAGCATGTTCTAAAGATTCCTTGGCAAGTTTAAAGCTTCCTTGCATTGTTTCTACAAATTCTTTTGTAGATTCATTTCAGACTTGTTTACAATGTTCACCACAAATATTTAGTTGTGGTCCAAAATTGAGCATAAAGGGAGAATATCCACTTGTAGTGGTAGCATTTTGGTTATGGGCAAATTCTGCTAGTGCAAGCCATTCTACCCAGTCATTGTGTGGATGATTTGTGTAAAGACATAGGTATTGCTCAATTGTGGTGTTCTATTGTTCTGTTTGTCCATCTGTTTTGGAGTGATAGGCAGTGGACAGATTTCCTTTAATTCAGAGTGAGATGTAAAGGGCTTCCATAAAGGATGATATAAATTGTGATCCTTGATCCAAGATCACTTTTAAAGGTGTGCCATGAAGTTTGAATATATGATCACAGAATATGGTGGCAACTCCTTTTGCAGTGATATCAGTGGATACTGGGAAGAGGCAAATCATTTTGGACAATGATTGCATTTTTTCCTTGTGATTCAGGTAGGGGGCCAATGAGCTCAATTGAAATGATTTTCCAAGGTGCATTTGGGATTTCATTTGGATTAAAAGGGGTTTTGGTGGCTTTTGAGATTGACTTAGTATTTTGGCATTTGTCACATCCTTTACCATATTTTTCAATGTTTTTTCGGAGTGTTGGCCAATAGTATTTAGTCATGATTAGATCTCAAATTCATTGGATACTAGGGTGTCCAGCAAGGGGATGATCATGATTTTGTTGAATAAAGTTGTTCATCTTTGGGGATATAGAGGAGATCTTGGTAGTAGAGTATTTTATTAAGTTCTTTCCATTGAGTTTTTTCTTTGGAAAGTCCTTTAATTGCATATTGTCTCTTTTAGATTGGAGCTTTGTCACTATTGACTCAATTGATTCAGGGTCACTTGGGTGCTCTGCAGTCTTAGCATTATCCTTAGTCAATTGTTTTTGCATTTGAAGTGAGCATACAGCAGCATCATTGTTCAGTAATAAATTTGGTGACATAAAAAGATGATCAGGAAGAGGAATTTGTGATTCATTATCATTTTCTACCCCCTTTTCAAAGTCTGGCCTACAAGACAGAGGATCTGCTGAGTTGGTTTTACCAGAATGATGTGTGATGGAGAAATGATAATCTTGGAGAGTTTGTTGCCATCTAGCTTGGTGATGGGAGAGGTCTTGAGGTTTTATGATTGCCAACATTTCAAGATCCACTGCATGATAGTTTTATTCTGAATCAGATAGTGATTTGAAGATGAGGGCAATGGGATGCCACAATTCATCTTGTTTCTGAGAAAGCACTGCTCTGAGACCAATGTCTGAACCATCTGTTTCAATTCTAAAAAGACTGTCAATTTTGGCGTGGCTAAGATAGGTGCTGATGTGATTGCAGATTTAAGGGATTAAAATGCTAATTGACAATTTTTATCCCAGATGAATTTTTTCTTTTTGGAGGTGGTGGCATTAAGTGGATGAACTTGTTGGGCAAAGTCTTTGATGAATCTCCAATAGAAATTGAAAAATCCTAAGAAGTCTCATAATTGTTTTTGTATGGTTGGTATGGGCCATTCCAATACACCTTTGACTTTGTTCTGGTCCATCTTTACAGATTGGTGTCCAACTATTAATCCAAGATATTCTGTTTCAGATTGGTCAAACTTGCATTTAGTATGTTTCAGATAAAGTTTGTTGTCTCATAGGATCTGGAGGACTTCAGATACAATTTGTTGATGTTCTTCAAGGGTAGCTGAGAAGATTATGATATCATGCATGTAAATCCCAACTTTTCCTCAATTAATCAGATCATGGAAAAGATGGTTCATCATGGTTTGGAAGGTGGCAGGAGAGTTGGTAAGTCTGAAGAACATTACAAGAGGTTTGAAAGCCCTCTATTGGTTTGGAATGCTGCTTTTCATTCATCTCCTTCTTTCATTCAGATATTATTGTATGCCCAATAAATATTGAGTTTTGTAAAAATTTTAGAATTTTTAAGTTTGTCAATAAGCTCTAAGATAAGAGGAAGGGGATATCAGTTTTTGACAGTGATAGTGTTTAATTTCTAATAGTCTTTGGCTGGTTGGAGTTTTCCATCTTGCTTTTTGATAAAGAAGAAAGCCAATACAAATGGAGACTTGGACATTTTAATTCATCCTGTTTTAAGATTTTCTTCAAGAAATTCATTCAGTTCCTTTTGTTTATTATTGGTGAGGTTATAGGTTTTGCAGTCAACTATGTGGTCACCAGGCATGAGTTCAACGGCATGATTCCACGGTCTTCATGGTGGGAGTTCATCCAAGTTTTCTTTATCAAACACATCTTTGTACTGTATACATAATAATGTTCAGGTACTACTTCCTCCAAGATTCATATATATTTAGCCTTATCTACTTCAACGGCTAATTCCATTGACATGGTTGCACAGAGATATGATTCTACATCTATTCAGAAAAGACATTCTTCATCAGTTTTTTGATGTTCATCATCATTCTCATCTTCTATTGGAATAGGATTGGGAATGTGATCATTTTTGCATGTGAGTTTTACAGTTTTCTCTTTCCAATTAATTTATGATTTATGGTTTTTTAGCCAATTGTATCCAAGAAATATGGCATGCATGGAGAGTTTGGTTATCGCCCGAGTGATACATTTGAAATGATATTGAATTACAAGTTCAATTATAATGAATTCAATGATTTTACTGCTTGCATTAGTGGTGCTGTCGGCATTGTATACAGGAATGGAAATCAGAAGTTTATGGTAGATAATTTGTTTGCCTGTACAAATATTTCAATGGATGATCCACTACATCCAGAGTCAATAAGGGTTAAGATAGGAATCTTGGGTGCTGTTTAGTTTGCCCAGCTAAGATAGTTCTTGCTCAGCTAGAGTAGTTAGGTGATCTTGAACAAAGTCATGTGCTCTCCCAGATCATGTGTCCATGTCATGTAAGCATGTCACATGAGCACTCCTGCATCATGTGAGCACAAACTCAAACCAGTCATATAAGCACAAACTGAGCCAGTCGTGTGACTACAATCAGTCATGTGAGTAGTGCCACATTGCCCTTGCATGCTTCCTTGATTGATGATGTGCACCCCTCCTACCTGCAACTCCTTCAGAAGAAAAACCATAGCAAGCTCATCAAGCTCATCAAGCTCATCCTCTCGTTCCTCTCACCGTTTACTTCAATCCTGCCCCATGTCATCCCTGCAGGCCCCGGACAACCAGAGGCAGAAGCACACTGCCTGGTGAGAGGAAGAAATGGCAGAACTTATCAACTTTCTACTTGCTAACAAGCCCTCATCTGGAGACAGCAACTCCAAGGATCTGACCTTTCTACAAGCTGCTGAACGCATCAACAAGAAATTTCCTGGACAAATCACGCCAAAAACCAGATTGTCCTGCAAGTCCAAATGGGAGAAAGTACACAGCCTTTTTTGTTATTCCTTTTCAGCTTGCTGAAGTTATTCATAGTTAAAATCCGAGTATTTTTCTGTTCAATCCCTCAAAACTGCTTCTGGAGTTCACTACAGCAACATTGATGGCATGTCAGTCACACCTGCTACTCAGGTGATGTGGGACACATTTGTGAAAGTATGTAGATTACCACCAATCTCCGCCATACATGTGGCTAATTGGTGTTTTTCAAGGTGCATTTGACTGTGAAACCCTTTGCAAACAAAGGGTTTCCGTACTTTGCCACTATTGCTAGCATTTTCCCCTTGGGCACCTTGAAGAAAGGAAGCCACATTCTTCATCCTGGGAACCTACCTCAGTCATAGCCTATCAGAAATCCCTCAACCCTGTTTTCAAGCCCTCATAGTGCTGCTGCTTCCAGCTCATCAGCCCCACTCGACACCACCACCTCAACCCCCCATCTCACACATCAAACACAATTGGATATGTTGATGTATTCATTCTTTACTAACCCCACCATCTCCATGAACTTGATCTTCCCATCCGTTCCCAGCCCCTTCTACATGCCCTCGTATCAACCAATGCAAATTGACTACCCTCCTGCAAGCATTCCCAGCTGACCGGTTCAGACTGGAAACTCGCCCACCAACTCCAATCCTGTCCCTTCAATTTTTGCCGATAGCATCCCCTCGTTTCCTGCTGATTGCATCCCCTTGTTCCCACCAATCCCAATCCCTTGTTATCCACCAATTGCAGCCCTCACACTCCACTGACACCAACTCAATTTCACCATCAACCCCGTCCTTATGCCTGTCCTGCAGTGCACCCGCTTTGCCCTCCATCTTGTTGACATCATTGTCCCATCACTAGTGTTAGCCACAACAAGCGCAAGCAGCCAGCCAGCACATTGGGCTCCATGGCCAGCAGTAATTCAAAATGTTCGCGGTCACTGTTGACCCATGTATAGGCACAGGTTAAGGGTGGAGATGTGATGGAGGATATTGCCATGACTCTTAAACAGGTTGCCGTGAAGCTTGATGGCCCTCTATGAGAGATCAATCCTACTGATATTATCACTCATGCAGCTCAAATGGTCAATGCACTAATCATTGATGATGATGACAAGATGCTGCTTGCTGACTTCATGAGTCAGCCCAAGAATGAAAGCTCTATCATGTTTTGTGTGGAGTTCCAGGGTGATGCTCAATTGAAATGGGTCAGGAAAAAGCTTGTTAATATCAAGGGTCATGAATGAGTAAAGTACATGATTTCTATACATGCATTGTTTACTGCTACCTGTTGTACCATTCTTATGCCAATGTATGACATTGCCTTGCACTGTACTGTTGTGTGATCTATGGCTGCCCCCCAAGCTGAGCAAGCTCTGCCAGATATTTCTTCTACATTTCCTGTGCAATCTGGTCATGCCTAGCTTCTGCTCTTTGTTGTTCCTCTACATTGGCTGGTGTCATATCCTGTACTTCCCATGTCCAACTCCAAGCTTTGAGACACAACTCCGTCATCTTAAGTATGAACTCCAGAATATTTCTCCCTATTCCTTACCTCTGGACTTCCAGACTTGTAACTATGTTTCATTCTCGTAACTCTCCATTCCTACTTACTATATAAAGACTAGTTCCGCTCTGTAGATACTTCTGATCCTGTGTTTCGCTCTGTAGATACTTCTGATCCTGTGTTTCGCTCTGTAGATACTTCTGATCCTGTGTTTCGCTCTGTAGATACTTCCGATCCTGTGTTTCGCTTAGTAGCACCACTCCGGCATACTTACATCCGGTGCACAGCTCCGGTATACTTACATCCGACTCCATTTCACTTACGACCTCTGTTACTAATCTGTCTCTGTACTCCATATATAAACCTCCTTACGAGCACATGTATTCTCCAGTTCAAATATCAACTTATATGCCAACTCCTAACTCTGTCCTTGTCCTCGACTCTCCTCTGAAAACCCTCTGACCAAACTTGAGCCTAACCAGCTCTACTCTGATCCCCTTCTCCAACACTCCATTCCTCTGCCAAATATCGGGCAATGGAACTCTAGTAAGGGCGCACCACATAAGGTGAAGCCAAGCCCGTATCCCTCATTCTTAACTCCGGAGTTCCGGAGTTAGACCGGAGTTAAACGGTCTTAACAGTATATTCAAACTCCCACTTGCTAAAGAGTTCTACGCCATGACCACTCGAGCAACTCGCTCGCGTACTGCTTTTGGTACCACCATCCCAGACTCTCCAGCATCCCATTCTGACCTCTTCAGTACCTTAGGCAACAATCGCCGAGGTATTAATCCCGCTCCTCCCTTCCGGGGTTTCTCTGCTCGTCCTTTTCCAGCCCCTTCCGCTTCTATGAGGCAGCATATTAATCGCCCAGCCTCGCCAACTCCAGCTGCTCGGATCACAGAGTTGTTCAGAGACTCTGATCAAGAGTTGGAGACCGAACACACTCCCCCACAAAGAGCAAACTCTCCCGACGACCCAGACTCCCCCGGAGATAGCGATGACGACAGTAGCTTGAACAACGGTGACGGAGATGAGCGCATTTCTAGGAATGTCCTCGCCCTCCTCACTGACGCCATTAGTGGACTCGCTAAGTCCACCAAGCGCCCCTCCAACTCCAGCCAAAGAACGAAAGTCTGAGAACCAGACCAGTTCAATGGCACGGACTCCCACAAGCTCTGGGCCTTCTTGGTCCAATGCGAGCTCAACTTCCAGGATCACCCCAAGGCATTCAAGAAAGACCACACTAAGGTTACCTTTTCGCAGTCCTATCTCAAAGGCATCACCCTCAAGTGGTTCAAACCGGACCTACTTGAAATGAGCGACCCCGCTTTCTGTCCTCTTTGGATGGACAATTATACCGAGTTTGTCCGAGAACTCCAGACCAATTTCGGTCCGCACGATCCAGTCGGCGATGCGAAGCACCAGCTTGATCACCTCACAATGAAGGATGGTCAGCGCATTAACAAGTACATGGTTGAATTCAACCACCTGGCTTGTCAAGTCTGCGGTTACAGAGAAGGAGCTCTCCGCCACCACTTCTACAACGGACTTCCGGACCACATCAAAGACGAGATTTCTCATATCAGCAAACCTACCACCCTCGCGGGTATGCACGACCTCGCTCAACCCATTGACGTGCACTATTGGGAGCGCAAGTCGGAAGTCAGTCGCCAGACAAAGCCAACAAACCAGACCTCCGCACTCAAGTCCTTCTCCGACAAATCCTCTGCCCCCACATCCTCCAACAACAACTCTGGTGCCTCCAAGGACTCTAAGGAGTCCAAGGGCAAAGGTGCCACCACCTCCGCTGCTTCGAAGCCCAACCTCTCATCGAAGTTAGGCAAAGACGGCAAACTCACCCCTGAAGAGCGCAAATGTCGCTTTGACAACAAGCTCTGCATGTTTTGTGGTCTTGCTGGCCACATGGCCAAAGATTGCAGAAAGTCCACCTCCCATGCATCCAAGGCCCATGCCGCAACCACAACTCCAGAAGCCAAACCGGAGGTCTCCACGGAGACAAAAAAATAGTCCACAGCCTCCCAGACTCCGCACGGAAAGGAGCTTGCATTGAACCAAACCGTGCAATCAAGGAGATCTGTCTCAACGTGTACGCTCTTTCAGATCCCAAGTCCCTTATGCCTTCTGTCTCACTCGCATCTTATCCAATCACTCCTTTTTCTGCGCTTGTAGACTCTGGATCCTCCGACTGTTTTATAGATACCTCCTTTGTGAATAAACACGAACTTTCTACCTATCCTGTACCCCCGCTCCAACTCTGACTCTTCAATGGAACCTCGAATAGCACCATCACTCAAACTATCAAACTCTCTGTCCGTTTCCAAACCAGTGACATCACTCCAATGACGTTCTACATCACTCCGCTGGATGGCTCCTGTTCCCTTGTTTTAGGACACAACTGGCTCACCTGCTACAATCCGTTGATTGACTGGGTTTCGAGCAGTATTTCGTTCTGCTCACCTGAACAGAACATGCCAGCAACTCCGAGCTCCCCTCCACAGCCTCTGGACTCTCCTCCTCTGGCTGACACTCCATCCGATCCACCGCGTTTCTCCAATCACAAGGCTCCCCTGATTGCGCTCGTCAGTGCACCTGCGTTTGCATTGGCTTGTCACCTCCAGGGTTCCGTGCAATTTAGTATGCAGGTCCGCCCTAATGAGAGTGACCTCCGTTCCACCTCCGTCTCCTCCGATCCCATTGACCTCTCCAGTGTTCCTCCGGAATATCATGACTTTGCTGATGTCTTCAGCAAGAGCAAGGCAGATACACTTTCCCTGCACCAGGAACACGATCTTAAGATCAATTTGGAGAAAGGAGCCTCTCCTCTGTTGGGCACTATGTACTCCCTCTCCCCTTCTGAACTCGAGTCCCTTCAAACCTTCCTCGATGAGCACCTAGCAATGGGGTTCATCCGTCCCTCTTCCTCCGCCCACGCCACTCCCGTCCTCTTTGTTCGCAAGAAGGACAGCTCACTCCAGCTCTGCGTCGACTTCCGAGGACTGAACAAAATCATGAAGAAAGACCACTATCCCCTTCCCTGCATCTCCGACCTCCTAGATGCTCCGAGCCGCGCTAAAATCTACACTAAACTCAACCTCCGGCATGCTTATCACCTAGTCCACATCGCCGAGGGAGATGAGTGGAAGACGTCCTTCCGGACGTGCTATGGCTCGTACGAGTGGCTAGTTATACCATTTGGTCTCACCAACGCCCCTGCGGCTTTCCAGCGGTTCATCAATACCGTCTTCGCTGATCTTTTAGATGTTTGTGTTATAGTCTATCTGGATGACATCCTGATGTACTCCAAGGACAAGGCCTCCTACAAGGAGCATGTCCAAGAAGTTCTCCAAAGACTTCGCAAGTACGGCCTCTATGCAAAGCCCAAGAAATGTGAATGGTCCACCGACTCCACTGAGTATCTCGGATATCACCTCTCGCCCTCCAGTCTGACTATGTCTCTGGACAAGATCCAGACTATTCAGGAGTGGCCCGAGCCTCGTAAAGTCCAGG
>JBBPQU010001162.1:0-10835 GCA_038092655.1 Boletus sensibilis
CTACTGGTATCCCATAGGACAAAGACCCATTTGATCAAGTTTTCGCTGCATCTCTAGCTCCCTTTGCCTCTTTTCCTCTTCTTCCTTTTGTTTCTTCTTCAGAGCAGCAACAGCCCTTTCCCTTGCCGCTTTCACATCCGCTTCGCGACGGCACGCTTCTTCAAGCTGATGTTCGATCTCACGGCGCTCCTCCTCCGTGCCGCCCTTGGCCGCCGCCAAAGCACGTTCCAGTGCCGCCACGGATGCCTGCGCATTTTGCTTCTGCTTCTCAGCCTTCTTGACCTCTTCCCCAAGACGCCGTTCTTCTTCCGTGGCTTTCCTGTTCGCCTCATTCTGCGCCGCGATGTCTGCTTGAAGTTGATTCCAAACAGCATTGGGGACCCCGGCATCCCGACGTGCAACTTTGTAGTTTGGAGTCTGATCCTCAGTTGATGCCTTTGGTGGCGGAGGACTGCGTTTGGAGCGTTGTTCGGTCGACGGGTCTGTACGCTTGGACGCCTGACTCATCGATGTGGACATGGAAGGTGGTGGTGGCGCTGGGCCATTCATGCTTGCCATTGGCATAGAGCTGGAGGAGGGGATGGTGCGAGCTATACCTTGCCGAGTCAGCTGCTCCTGCAGCATCGATTTCATGACACTCAGAGCCTCTTCTCCAGAGAGAGATTCCGAGGTCCCACCGTTGGCCATGTTAGCAAACGCTTTTCTAACCAACCTCTTCCCAAGTGTCTTGACATCACGTGCATTACCCCAGGACGGAAGTGCTGTCATCTGAGCAATGGCACCCTGCATCTCCACGTAGGTTGGCGAGGCCTTGTCGCTGAGTTCGGGAACGATGAACTGTTCCTTCTGCAGGTCCTTATCGAGGAGCTCCAGACATTGCTCCGGGGACATATTCTGGAAGATAATCTCCTCGGAGAAACGACTGGAGAGTCCAGGATTTACTGCCAACAGCTCGTTCATCTGGTGGTCATAGCCAGCCAGGATGATGACGAGCTTGTTCATGAAGCGCTCGTTGGTCATCAATCCCACAATCTCGTCCATCGCTTCCTTAGCGAAGTGTCCCTCGCTCAGTCGATAAGCTTCGTCAATGAAGAGTACCTTGCCGAGGGCTTTCTCGAACACTCCTTTTGTTTTCGGTCCCGTATGGCCGACGTACTGTCCTACCAAGTCGGTCGCGGAACACTCCACCACTTCTTTGGAGGCCAGGAAACCCATGTTATAGTACACTTGACCAAGCTTCCGAGCCGTCGTCGTCTTTCCCGTACCTGTTCTGCGTAGGTAACTCACAGATCCTCGACTGGCTACCACGTACCTGGTGGTCCTTTGAAGATAAAGTTACTCGGGATCTGGGTACGCATATCGCGGCCCTTTTCTTTCATCATCCGGGCGATCTTTTGGTACCCGTCGAGTTTCCTTATGACTTCTTCGCAACCCACGACATCCGCGAACATCTTTGCGAGGTTTTCAGACGCGTTCTGACCCCTGTCGAAATCGGGATCAATGTCCCGAGACTCCAACACGACATCCATCCTGTGCGACGCAGGAATGGCCGCTACGCGTTTCTGATACCGTGCTTTGGCCTGTCCCAACAGGTTTTCGACCTCTCCTGCATTGCCAAAGTTTGGGCGGTTCTTCATGCGACTGAGCAGCTCGCGTGCCACTTCCTTGGCGTCGTCCGTAGCAGACAAATCCTGGCCTTTGAGTTTGTATTCAAAGATTTTCATGAGTTGGGGTTCCGCGAAGTCCTCAAAGTGGAAGGCATTCTCGATCGCAAATCGTCGAGCAAGCCCGGGATTGACGTTCTGAGGACCACGGTGTCAAATTTGGTACGAACACAAACGGGCGACAATATTACCTGGAACATCTCCTCCATCTGGTCCTTGTATCCAAGGAGAAGGACACACTGATCTTCACCGGGAACGCTTTGGATCTCAGCGACCATCGTGTCGATGACCGAGGTCTTGTAAGGATCCGACGCGTTCTTGTTATACAACATATACGCCTAGACTCTCATCAGGGACTCCCGTCTGTTGGCTTAGACAGACAATAAAACGAACCTCGTCGATGACGAGCACCTTCCCTCGTGTACTCTCTAGAATCGACTTTGTGTTCTTCTCCGATTCCCCCAAGTGGGCCCCTACGAAGTCTGCCGGATTCTTGACCACCACTGACGAAACGTACCCTTAGCACCACTATATAATATAGGACGGACACGTTGCCTCACCTTCACCATCGCTCAACATGCCAAGATCCGCGAGAATCTGGCCATACAACTTGGCAACCGAAGTCTTCCCTGTCCCCGGTGAACCGAGGAAGACCCGATTGAGAGAGAACTCCATCAGCTCCTTCTCCGCAAGTTCTCGCTCATAATTCGTCTTCAGAAGCTCGAAAAGCTGGCGTACAGTGTCCTTGACGGACTCCAAGCCGATCAGTCCCTGTAGCTTCGCCCAGGGTGCGCTGTTGGACAGGACATGAGACGGATCAGGCCCGATAAGGTCTTCCTTCGTCAGGAGGAAATCGTCCAGTAGCATCGCTGACCCGCGCTCTTTGTCAACTCGTTCAGCCTGACGTTCACGGATTTTGGCAAACATGGTTTGCAATGCACGGGCGTTCCCGAAGCTGGGTCTGCCTCTTCCGCGACCCAATCGTTTAACGGCAACGCGAGCGTACAGTCCATTGATGCCCTCTTCGACTTTCATCCTACCATTGTAGCGCTTGTAAACGAGATCCTCCAACATCGACAACAACTCTTTGTCGGTGTAATCCGCGAACGTGAGCTGATAGGGTACTCGACTTGGCAACCCTGGATTATGTTCAAATAACTTCTCCATCTGCTTGCTGTACCCAGCCAGGATAAACACGAGCGTGCCAACCCTGTTCTCCATCTCTGCGAGAAGGAAATCCAAGACTTGTTTTCCAGACTGACCATGCTCACTGACGAGCTGATAGGCCTCGTCGATGAAGATGGCACCTCCGCCAGCATTTGATGCGTCATCGATCAGCTTTTGAGCGCCTTGTACCCCTTCAAAGGAGAGTTTCGAACCCGTAGTCTCCAGGAATGCGTTCCCCGGGAGCGCATTGATGGACTCGAGGAATTTTGCATAGAGCCTCGCAACTGTGGTTTTCCCTAGAACGCGGGAATCAGTTCTCCTCGTCTTCATGTCTCACGACGCATCGCACCTGTCCCCGGATTCCCAAGTAAAACAAGATTGATACACTCCTTATCGATGGGCACGCCTTGGCGGCGCATCGTGTCAAGGCTACCCTTGATGCGCAAGATCTTCTCCTTGACCTGTTCGAGCCCCGTCATATCCATGATTTTGTCAATGGCATCATTTTGTACCCCACCGACACGCTTCTGATTCTCCCACTTATCTCTCGCGGGAGACGGGAGCATGGGACGAGGTGGTGCGGGTGCATTGAAAGTGGATGGTGCAGGATCATTAACACCGCCTTGGGATGGATTCTGAGACGACGCTTTCGCTTTCGCTGCCGCCTGTTTCGCCGCATTCTCGGCATCACAGATCTGCTTCTTCACATCCTCGATCTCCTGCTCCTTTCGCTTGAGCTCGTTCTCTCTGTCCTTTTGTTCCTGGATGTCCTTCAACGCCTCTTGTTGGTACTGCAGTTTCACCTGAAGTTCAGTCATTTTCATCTCGTACTCGTGCTGCTTCCTGTCACGCTCCTCTTGAGCCTCTATATCCAATTTGGCCTGCTTCTCGAGAGCCTTGTTCAGGTGATCGCATGCGGAACAGGTTGCGGGACGCCCCTGATAACACTTCCAAGACATCATATGTGCGCCAGCGGGGCATTTATCCTTGACTTCGTGCATACACGACATGGAGGAATGGACGTCGGGCTGGCCAGGAGCTGATCTTAATGGGTGGCATTTCTTCGGACACACGTGGAGCTGACATTTCAAAAGCACACCACTAGCGGAGCAGTGAGTGAAACGGGGCATTGAAATGAAGAACTCGATAAGGCTCACCAGGGATCAGCGCATCCGCCGCCAGGTGATTTACTGTCAAACTCTCTTGGTTGTGTGAGGATCGCAGTCCTTGTAGGATGTTTCTGACACTTGATAGGGAAGCCATTGTAGAAATACCCTTTTTTGTCTACCATCGAGAAAAACTCCCCCCAAAGGTCTGCTCCTCTCCTGGAATTGAGGAACGTGTGTGAGTTTCCGATCAGAATCAACCCGTCCCGTGCACGGGAGAGAAGGACATTGAGACGCTCAGGGGAATGCATGAATCCGATGCTACACTCAGGATTTGACCGTGTCAAACTGGCGATGACAATCTTGCTCTCTTCGCCCTGGTAGTTATCTATTGAGGGGGTTACATACACCGAGCGTCGTACTTTGTGGAAACCATACCAATGGTCGCCAATCGTATCCCAGACTGGTGAGCCTTGGTAGCCACCGAGCCCGTTTGACCCAGCAACCCAGCCTTTTGCAGGTCGTTGGAATCCAAATCACCCAAAACTGGGTCGTGTTCATTCTGCAACGCACCACGCAGTTTGAACAGCTGGCCCAAATACGGAGTCAGGACGATCATGTCCGTGTCCTTGTATCCTTGTTGTTTGAGGTAACGCACGATCTTGAGGACCATCTCGGCCTCGTATGTGTTCTGCTTCGATGACGTGGACCCAGCGTCCCTGCGATCGGAGATTCGTGTCTCTTCATCCTCAGGATGAGGATGATTGACGAAGATGACGTTGGATGGAACACCACAAATATCGGGCCTGTCTTTTGTACTTGGGTGGTCGACGAGTTCGGGATAGGTCAGCTCCCGGATAAACGCGGAAATCTCAGGCCTCATACGGTGCTGTGTCGTCAGAGTTTGATGAGGGAACCCCTTCAATATCAGGCGTTCAAAGAGCGATTTATTAAGATCGAACCCTTCTCCTTTCTCGACCGTCAATTGGTAGCTGTTGACTTTCGGACGAAGTTGTCTGGGATGGATATGAGTATTCAAGCATATCGCACTGCACGAAACCAATACATACTTGTGGTCACCAATGAGAATCATCTGGTTCGTCTTTTCGCCCAATGCCGTCAGAATATGACTCTCCAGGATTTCACCAGCTTCCTCGACGAGCAACACATCCGGACTAACCACGGCAAGATCCTCCGCATACTTGGCAGCCCCAGTAGTTGTACAGCCGATGATCCTCTTTTGTTTCAACAACGCCACTGTAGACTCCCTGAACCTGCGAGTCAACTCATCTTGAGCGTCATTATAATCCTCGCCAATGCTGCACATATGCATAACGACACCCTTCATAATATCTCCTTTCCACTTAGCAAGAAACGCTTGACGAGAGGGCAGATCCATGCCCCAGATCGTTGCCGCATCACGTACCGTGGGGTGGTTCTTGAATATTCCGGCATCCCACCCTCTCGACCATTGCCATATGAGATGATCCTGCGATATCTTTCTCCCCTTCCTCGTGATTTGCGATCCGTCAGGCTCCGATGGAACCTGGAACGCACCCCAAAACTCGGGAGCTTCGAATTCGATGTGAGCGAGTATGTCGTTGAGCGAGACCCCTTTGTCTGCTTTCGCAAGTGCTCGGAAAGAACTTTGTAAACATTGCACCAGAAAGCTAGACCTGGACCTGGCCTGTTCGATGAGGGTCCACTCCGCTTTAGAGCGTGGCTGTTTGACACGTTGCTGGGACTGTAGCGAGAGGTGCTGCACGGTCGCGCTTGCGCGTCCACCGATACGAACAATCGAGTCAGCAGCAATACCAATTCCGATGAGATCGTCGAGGAATTGATCAAGAGCGTGGTTAGTGTAACACACAACGAGGATCGTTTGAGAGGTGTGCTCATGGATCGCTTTAGCGAGAAGAGCACCAATGAAAGACTTCCCAGTACCTAATATACAACATAGATGAGAATCTGCATACGGTTGAATGGTTGAAAAGTAGATACGCACCTGGGGGACCCTGGATCAACGCTACACGCTGACATAGTCCAGCAAGGAGTGAATCTACTTGAGATTCATCGAGTTCGATCGGTTTAGACACATCAAGGATCGACTGGAGGTTCGTGGAGGGATCCTCCGTGAGCGGCTGTATAACCTCGTCGATCTGTATGGAGGGCGGTGGAAGGATCTTCCCCTCCTCCCAGAACAACAACTCATCCGACAGAGGAACAAGCTGCATGTTCTTAAGTGCTTTGAGAATTGGTTCGTATGCAAATAAGGCAGCATCGATCTGAAGTAGCTGTACGTGTTTGGCAGTGCTCAAGCGAAGGAGGGTTTTGGATGTGCTGGCTTCGCCTTCTAGCTGGAGGACGATCTTGGGAGGCTTCTGGGCGAGTAGATCATCCGCACGGTGAATAGTAGCGAACGAAGTGATATCTCCATCTGCGATAAGACAAGCGAGTGATTGGTTTCTGAGAATCTTGAACCCGACACCGTCCGAGAGAAATTTTTTCCTATCATTAAATTCCTTTAACCCTTGGAGCTGTGGGAAGTCGTGATGGCATTGAAGGACGAGTCCCCAACGAGATCCTCTATCCTGCGAGCCAGTGTACACATCGACCAAGGAAAGCCCATTAATGTGGAGACCGCGATGCCGCCCAGGCTTCTTCTTCAGCGCGATTTGAAGCTCTTCACGCATATCATAAATCATATCTTCCCTGAGCATCCGAAAAGTATTGTCCAGATAATCCGCGACGCGACTGTCGGACGCCGCCAGATTATCCAAAACAGAAGCGGGTCTGATGAAAGGGGGCTGAGTGCTAAGAATTTCATCTGCTGTGGGGAGGATGGCAATGTCGCGGAAATTTGGAAGGTCGTTGTCATGTCGGCCCCCGGGGCCACATGGATCGCCAAGAGCGCGACCGGAAGCAAAGGCAGCGAGGACGTGATTGATGTGGTGGGCAATCTGCCGCACCTCGTGATCAGAGGACTCGACTAGCTTGTTGACGATAGATGACTTTGAGGCGAGCTCTCTATACGGGATGGGATTTTTGTCCTTGAGAGCGATCAACCTATCTAGAAGTTTTGCGAAGACGAGCTGAGCTTTCTCCGTCAACACCCCCGCCTCAAACCCCCGCGCGAATTCCGACCAGAAAATAGGAGGTTCCACAATAGCGATAAGAATGTGATCTAGCACACCTCCACCGAGATTTGCGGCGCGTAGTAAGTACTCGAGGGTACTGATGGCGTGACCATTGAGGAACTGCGGAGAGACATCAAAGCGCATAGCATTTTGGATGGAAGGTAGACCATGTTTAGATGAGATAAGACTGTCCACACACTTTGCGGTGTCTTCCTGGGCACAAACGGCCTCAAGAAAAAGGCGAGAGTTACGAGGCTCCAGTGTGACTCTGCCATGCAAGACATCGTAAAAGCGTTTGTTGAGCTGAATAACGCGAGTGTGGCTCATGTGGGGGATTCCGCGGAAAGCAAGATCAAGTGCTGCTCAAAGCGAGCGGGAGTTGAAACGTGCAGCCTGGTGGTGGCGAATGAGCAGCCCAAGATTCTTAGATTCTTAGTTCTTCATCACAATGATTGTGGAAACTTGATATGACAGTAGTACATAGATGTAGTTCTCAGACAATTTATGTGTCGCACTGTGTGTCATTTTGTCGGTCTTTACCAGCGTGGCTTTATGATATCTTCGGAATTTCCAGAAACTAACAAGTCACCCGAAGTCGGCCTTACTAGTATAAGTCGTCCGTGTCACCAGGAAACACACGCTGATCAGTTTTTCACGGTCAGACTGCACTAGTACTCATCTTCTAGGGCCAAAGAAAATACACCGATTTCTTGAATATCAATCATAGCGTGAAGCTCTGCGTAGCTCGGTGGGCTTCGAGATCGCGAACACGAGAGTGACCGTCTCCCGCCTCAACCACCCCACCCAACCGGGCATTGGCGAGGTAATTCGAACCCGTCACCTCTGGGTAGTGGACGTGGACCTTACACTTAAATTTCGCAAGAAATCTATTCCGTAGCCTGGACGAAGAAGGAATGTTTAGCCACAGCTACGAGCTCAATTGTCTGAAAACGTTTCTACTACCACTCCGCATCCCCTTTCTACGTTGCTTTCGACCACTCCGCTCGCTTTCGTCTATCTCGCCTTTCAGCTCTTCTACACCCCTCTCCATACCCGCTCCAAATACTTCCACACCCTTCCGGGCGTCTTTCTTCTTTCGTCCAGGCGCTGTCTTTCCGGGGTCGTCATCACCAGTTCCAGAGGGAATAAAACTTATTTCCATCCCGCCATCCGCGCTAAACTGTACATTCGAAGGTGATTCGACAGAGGATTCTGTAGGCTGCCGAGAAACAAGACGTTGTCCAAACGAAGCGTCCCTATCGTTCGTCTTGCCAGCTGGCGCGGCCGTTTGCGCCACCAGGGGTACGAAATGGACTTTACTCGACGTCTGTCGATTGGCGTCGCGTGTCCGTGAGTAGACTTGCTGAAGACGCGCGTTTTTCTGCCCTGGTCTGGATCGGGGATCATGTTTATTCAGTTCTGCAGGGGATGTCAGTACCCCGGAAATGAAAGTGTCCACTCTATACCCACCGCCGGCATCGGAGCTGTCGTCACTCTCGCTGTCATCCTCACTGCTCTCATCACCGCTACTACCCAAGCCGTCAGATGTCATTTTATCACTCTCCTCCTCCTCCTCCTCCACAGCCGTCTTCCGTTGGGATGAATTTGCATTCTTCAGTGAAACGGAAGAGGGATTGAGGAGAGCAAACTCCCTGCTCGTCTCGTCCACCACGAAGTTAGGGTTTTCAAAGAGTTCTTTGAACCGAGGGTCGTTGAGAAGCGTGAGCTGCTCTCCACCGGCCACCTCCTCTTCGTCCACAGACATGGCCTCATCTGCAACGTCCGCTTTGTCTTTGTCCTCCGTGGCCCTCTTGGCCTTTCTCGCCCTTTTCTTCTCTTCTTTCCTCTGCTCCCGCTCTGCGTTTCGTTCGATCCTTTCTGCGAGGGCCTTATTGACTTTGACAGACGTCGCAGCGCCGTCCTTGCGCGTACGTATACGGGTATTCGCCAATTTTTCGAGGCGTTCTTTGACAAGTTTCTCGCGGTGCTCTGCATATGCGAAGGGATTGGCGATAACGCGCGCAGTGTCATAAAGTTTGAGGGACACGAAATAGCCGTGCATGTATGGTTTGAGTGCAGGAGTGCCAATGAGGTGATCTAGCCCGAGACTGCGCACAAGGAACAAAGGATCAACGCGACATACACGAACGACAGGGTAGGAGAACGTACGTCCGTAACTCGTTCCTCTCGATGAATTTGAAGTCTTCATACACGTTTCGCACACTTTGGTCCTCCATTTCCTCCGTGATGTTTTCAAGGAAGCTTGCCCAACGGGGTGCTGGACCGAGCTGAGGGATATAATACGATGCCATTTTGATGCCTTCGTTGGCAGTGAGGAGTAAACCACTCCCTGGTATGTGATGAATGTCATTGAGGTCGGTGGCCGGAGTGATGGATACAAAGTTCGACGACGGCTGGAAAAGGTGCATGAGCGCATAACACGGCACGAAAGAGTACCCTCCATACTGTATTCCGGTCCCAAATTTTGACGACTTTTTTATCCGCACTGAGGACCATCCCGTCGCCCGCCATGCGGCTGCCCCCTTCAAGCCAAGCGACGTTTTTTACTGGTAAACCATATCCTTGGTCTTTGAACGCGAACGGCCGCGGCGAACGTATATCATAGAGGAGCGTGTGCCCGGTAGACGTACCGATTGCATACGAGAGCCCGTCGGACCTCGCTGCAATAGCCGTCACCGCCAAAGCGTCCGACGATGATTCATCGTCGACGCCTGGAAGCGTTACCTTGGCCCGTCCCGTACTGCGAGCGATACGACCCTTGGGCAGATCGAGAACGCCGACGATAGAACGTGAACGAGGATCCCAGAATTGCACGCTCGCACGCCCGTCGATCCCAAACGCCAACAGCTGATGCGCTGGATTGATGTCTATGCAGTTGACCCCGAGGATTGGGTGGTCGTCCTCTTGAGTGTTGAGCACGAGCGGGTTCATGAAACGTCCTTGTTCGAGATTGAGACGGTATATCTCGTTTCCGGAAGCAGACACGAGCGCATCGCAGGATGGGTAGTGGTATGCGATAGAGCGACCGAAACGGGGGATGCGCGTCCGATAATGGAAGCCGCTCTGCGTGTGCAGCTCGATCGTGCGGTCGTTTTGGAGGTGTATTGTCTTTGTCCAGTCGTCTGAGAGTATCTGTCATCTCTGACTGAGCATGCTGTGTCCTCGCTACGAGTTTCGATAACAAAAAAAAAGGTTGGGAGGACTCACTTACAATGAAATCGACGTTCTCAGCATCGCCATGCCGCTCGAATTTGAGGGTGAGCTCGTCCAGATCCCAGACTCGCATCTGGGGTTTGTAGGTCCCCGTTGCGATTGCATGGTGTCCGTCCCGCGTGGTTCTGATTTTGTTGCTTGCCTCTGGAAACTCGAATCCCTGGATGAGTTCTATCTGGCCCTCGACATGTTCCCGGAGAGCCCGTTTTCCCTTTGCTTTCGTTGTCCGAGTTTTACTGAGCCAGTCAGGTATCGAGGAGGAGGATCCCGCAACGGCGCCATTGACGGTGTAGACCTTGACATCGCTCATCTTGACAAAAGGCGTCGCCTACATGGGGACTCGAAGAAAATTACCACGTGACTAATAATCTAAGTACGAAAGAGTACGACAACTTTTGCGTGTCACTTCCATCAATCTCACACGCAAGGGACCGGGTGTACCTGAGTGACTGCATAAACAAGATCATGTGGATATTCGGCGTATGTACTCAGGGTCAATTGTAGACCACGATTTACCTCCGCCCACC
>JBBPQU010001163.1:0-10832 GCA_038092655.1 Boletus sensibilis
ACCTGTTTCATCAACTGAGTAACCTCGAGTCCGCTCGCATCGAGAGTAGAACCACTGGGGAAGTCGCCTTACGTATGAGCCTGGCTCCTCGGCTTCGGGCTCTCGCGCTGCAGGTTGGTTACACCAAATCCAACTCGACTTCGACGACCGTGCATGGTATGGTGTCACTTTTGAAATGGTGCTCTTCATTGGAGCAACTGTATGTTAGAGGACATTCATCAGAATGCCTTCACGTGCCGCTCAGCGGTGTCACAACTTTGCGCTCGTTGTCGCTGCACCTTTCATCCTTGACAGAGCAGTCCTTCATGACAGTGTCTACCTTCCCTCTCTTGGTGGATTTCGACGTACACGCAGACCGCTTATCATACGACTACCTGTCGACCGCAATCGCTCGCACCTCTTTCTTTCCTGCACTGGAAAAACTGAAGATCCGTGCTCAGCCGGCGCTCGTAGCGTCGATACTTCAACAGCTGCCCCGGAATAAGCTCCATTCTCTCCACATAGATGCCACAGGTCCTGGCCCATCATCGGCATTCGAAGGTCTGTTCAAAGCGATGTCCACCTTGCCGCTACATGAATTCACTCTTGAGCATGCAATCTCCATTGACGAATCCGAGGATATACCCGCATACACGCAGGACAAATTCTTCACTCTAGACCACTTCCGACCGCTTTCGAAGTTACCCCTTAGATGTTTTATACTCGACTCTTCATTGCCACCCGACCTGTCGGATCCAGCTATCGAGGAGATGACCAAGTGGTGGCCATTCCTCGACCGACTCGAACTAGGTGCTCCCACTGCCCTCGAAAATGTAGAGACGACTTGGAAGCCTAGGAACTCGCTGGCCAGCCTCTGTACTTTGGCGAGGGGGTGCAAGCACCTCAAGAGTCTCGTTATCACTCTGGATGCGGGTTCACTTCCGCTTCCAGATGTGGGTCCACTCCTCCCTGGCTCTCATCCCCTTGCTTCACTGTCGATCAGTTCTCCTTCCCGACCTGACGTTGCGTCGCTTGCGGCAATGCTTTCCAGGCTGTTCCCATCTTTGGTGAATGCGACGCCCGGGTTTGTCGGCGAACATGAAGATGCGTGGGCTGCCGTTCAAGCCACTGTTTCGAGTCTTGTTCATGGAAGCTTATAGCGACGTGTAACTTAGAGATATAGATATAGATATAGACATAGACCACATAGACATAGATTGCCTAGATCTAGACATAGACCGTTAAACATAGACCGTATGGATTGGAATGTACTCCAGAGCATACCATGCTTGTAACTCACTGATATTCTGACGAGTTTGCCATGCATGTAGCTGGTTGATTGATGCACATGATTGATACTTGTTCACGATCGGCGACATGGTGGCATTCAATCATACGGGTACAAGATATCAAGACATTAGTCTAATCTACACGACGGGCGGCTTGGTGCCAGCGGCGAAAGTGTAGGTCAGACCGCACTTGCCACAGTACTGGCGGTCTTTGTGGAAGGCCATCTACAGACCGAGAGAAATTGAATAAATGCGAAACAAGAGATATCTCGGGATCACGTACAAAGACACCCGCACCGCACTCGGCAGTGGGGCACTCACGGCGGAGACGCTTAATCTTGCCGTCCGAGTCCACCTTGTAGTACTTAAGGATGGACATCTTGACCTTTTTGCGCTTGTGCTTGATCTTCTTGGGAGTCTAAATTGTCATTCGTATTTCAGTATCAGAACGAAAAACGGGGACGACATAAGGCTGACGTTGTAGGTCTTCTTCTTGCGCTTCTTGGCACCACCACGAAGGCGGAGCACCAAGTGGAGGGTGGATTCCTTTTGGATGTTGTAGTCGCTGAGGGTGCGACCGTCTTCAAGCTGCTTGCCGGCGAAGATCAGACGCTGCTGGTCGGGGGGGATACTACACGACCATGAGATGATCGGATCAATGGAAAGGATGATCAACATACCCTTCCTTGTCTTGAATCTTCGCCTTGACATTATCGATGGTGTCAGAGGACTCGACCTCGAGGGTGATGGTCTTGCCCGTAAGGCTGCGTTCGTCGGTCAATACATATGGTGACGAAACAGGAGAACAGTGAACCTACGTCTTGACGAAAATCTGCATCTTGTCGGATGCCTTTGTCTGTCCAACGAACTAAACGGTGGAGTCGTCGACAAAAGCAAGAACCGTCGTTGTAGTCAGGAGGAAAGTTATGGCTTGGTGTGTCGAAACCTTAATCTTCTGTGGATGGTCCGTGCGTGGTAAAATAGGATGAGCAATCACGCGCATGCCTAATGTACATGATTGATTATGTAATCGAAAGGGAAGGCACGTCGCGTCGCGTCATGGTAAGCCTGTGTTAGTTTGGTCGCGTTCACTACAAGTGTCTCGGTTTAGAACTAGAACAGCGACTAGATATCATGGATAGCGACGACGATATGGACATAGATGCTGCTATTACTTCTGCACCGAAAGGGAAGGAGAAAGCTGTAGACATTATCGCGTCTTCTGGCGGCGATGTATTGCCCTGGTATGTCCCTCATTCGGCGCGTCTTGTCGCATCCTTATGGGCTATTCAGGGTAGAAAAATACCGACCAGTCTCGCTCAGCGATGTCGTTTCTCATAAAGACATCACAACTACAAGTGGGCATCGTCTTCGGGTCGTCGGCTTTTAAATCACTCATGTTGGATTGCAGTCGAGAGGTTTATCGAGAAAAACAGATTGCCACACTTGCTCTTCTATGGCCCACCAGGCACCGGAAAGACATCTACTATATTGGCTGTTGCAAGACGAATATATGGCGCCGAGTATAGAAAGCAAATCCTTGAGGTGGGTGCGTCTTAAGCGGACTTCTCGCAACGCGCTGAGATCGTGTTAGCTTAACGCTTCGGACGACCGAGGGATTGACGTCGTACGCGAACAAATCAAACAATTCGCTGAGACACGCACACTGTTCTCAAAGGGTTACAAGCTCATCGTCCTCGATGAAGCGGACATGATGACACAGGCAGCCCAAGCAGCTCTCCGCCGTGTCATCGAGCAATACACCAAAAATGTTCGTTTCTGCATCATTTGTAATTATGTGAACAAAATTGCCCCTGCGATCCAAAGTCGATGTACAAGGTTTCGATTCTCTCCTCTACCCATTGTGGAGGTTGAGAAAAGAGTCGACACTGTTGTAGAGGCCGAAGGGTGAGTGTCAAACAATGTGACCCCTCCACACAGGCGCTTCTGAACACATACCAGAGTGAAATTAACTCCTGACGGAAAGCAGGCGCTTCTTAAGCTGTCAAAGGGTGATATGCGAAGAGCACTGAATGTCCTTCAGGCATGCCATGCTGCCTATGACTCCGTAGGGGAGACGGAAGTCTACAACTGTACTGGAAACCCACATCCATCGGACATTGAGACGATAGTCAACTCCATGCTCTCGGATGAATTCACGACGTCGATTCAAAGTATGTTGCTTGCCATCAACGTAATTGGAACTGATGTGCATTTCCATAGTGATAACGGCCATGAAGACCGAGCGAGGACTTGCACTCCAAGACTTGCTTTCTGGTGCGTACGAGTATGTGGAAACAATCGATTTCAAGCCCCAAGCCCGAGCGTATTTGTTGGACTTCCTTGCAACCACAGAGTGAGTAACTACGCTAACATCTGCTGATTCCTCGACGAGTTTTTTTTTGCCTTCTCTACTAGACACAGACTATCAACTGGTGCCAGCGAGAAGATCCAGTTATCAGCTCTGCTAGGTGCTTTCAAGAACACCGTCGAACTGCAGTCCAAGTGACCAGAGTATTGGGTACCACCTCTTCAGGAGGCAGTCAGCACTGATCTCCATCGTAGAGTAGTCCTCCGAGATGCAGTTATCATTGTTCGCCAAATCAAATACTTGGTAATACTACAAATACCCAAAATCGAACCGCGAGGCTCTCTGATGGGATTGACATTCCTACTTCAACTGCTTCAGTCTACAACGATGCGTGTTGCATTGATGCCTCCAACGCCCCCGCCCCATTGGACTGGTTCGCGAGAGGGGAGAGTTCTGAGCGTAGTGCAAAGTCCAAGAACCACTCCTTGCTCATGTAATTCCGAATACTGAGTGAATTTTGGTCAGAGCTTTCTCCCAGACGGGCCAGCGTACTCACCCGTCAGGCAACAGCACAACAACATTCATGCCTTCTGTCTCGGCGAATTTGCGTCCTTGCTCGGACTTCAGCCAGGCTAGAGCACCACTGAGTGCACTGCCACTACTGCCCCCAACAAGGAGTCCCTCTTTCCTCATGAGGCGTTGGACGGCTTTAAAGGCCTCTTCGTCGGTTGTCTTTAGCCAAGTGTCGATGTCGTCTAGGCTCCTCGAGAGGACTTCTGGAATAAAGTCGTAGCCAATGCCCTCGACGACATAGGGTTTGCCAACCCCGTGATCATTGAGGGTATCAGGATACGCGAGAATGCTGCCAATCTACAAATCACATGTCAGTGACCACAATGTATGCGGTAATGAATGACACGGACTGGATCAACCCCAACGACAATGCAGTCAGTATTGTGGGTTTTCTTCAACGCGCGGGAAATTCCAGTGATGGTGCCCCCAGTACCTGCACCGGCGATGAGCGCATCGACCTTCATGGAGGATGGTCTCGACGAAGAGGATGGGGTAGAAGTGACTGCATCGATGATCTCTGGCCCGGTGGTGTATTCATGGGCCAACGGGTTGTTTTCCTGTTTACCGTAAGAACTTACTCGAGTCTAACGAGCTGCGATACATACGTTACGATACTGATCAAGAATGACTGCATGCGGAATTTCACGCTGGAGTCGCTGTGCCAATCCTACAATCGTTAAGGAATTCAGCCACGAGGGGTGCGAGAGATACGATGGGGGTTCTACCTATATTGCTATTGGGCGAATCCCAAGGTTCCCCATCAGGTGTGCGGATGACTTGGGCTCCAAGCGCTCGAAGGAGCGCTTCTTTCTCCCGCGACATCTTATTGGGCAGGGTTATGATAACGGAATATCCCTTATCTACCGTATTCAGCAACCATTCGACCCGGAGGCAGTTGGTAGTACCTTGATTGCACACGTCATGGCGAGACCGATACCTGGTTCCTTTCGTCTCAGATAAGGCTACATGCAGGGTATGTGAAAGAACAGACCTGTGTTGCCAGAGGTTGGCTCGATAACGACGCTTTTCCCGGGAATGAGTCTGCCCTCCTTCTCCGCAGCGAGCACCATGGCCTTTGCAACTCTATCCTTGACTGAACCGCCCGCAGACATGAATTCAAGCTTGCCCACTAGAGGAGAAGAGTTTGAACAGCGAGCGAAATCGGAGGCAAACACATACGTAAGTTGCATTTGAGGCCTTCTTCAGCAGCGATCTTGTCTAGTCGGATAAGGGGGGTATTACCCACAGCATCAAGGGCAGTGTCTAAAATGTGGCGAGAAGTGGCCATGGAAGAAGACGGTAAAGGGCGAACGAGAATTAAACGGGTTGTCCGCTACGCTTATGACGGTTCCGGTTCGGATCTCTCCGTTACAAAGCCTGTGCGTACAACATTGTCTCGAGTAGGCTAGTTCTCAATAAGTGCTACGGTGAAGTTGTGTCCTACGATGTCGACGAGGGTTGACACCACCACCGAGCTTATCTATCACATGACAAGCGCCCCACAGCAAGATAGTTAGATAGAAGATAAGTACAGAGGGCAAACTAATTATAGGTGTTAGAAACCACATCATGCGGCCCGTTTCAACATATCCAACATCAACGGCCAGCGATTACCAATCCATGTAGCGAGTTCCGTATGGTCCCTGTATGGATTACCGGTGTTCGGGTGAACGAGGACACTGGTGAATGCGTGGGGTTAGCAGCCATCTTATAGCACCGTTGGCTGAATCTCGTACTCGCAGGGGCCACGGTGCACGACGAGCCAGGCAAAAAGCGCTCCTGTTTGATGGGGAGTGAGCGTGTTGACCTCAAACATGGTGGTTGGGTGTGGCCCTGATCAACGGGATCATGTGTGTCCACAATGCAATGAATGAACCATCGACATACCGACTGGTCTGTCCCAAAACCGATAGAGGGGGAGCTATAGGGTGGATAAATAAAGAAAACGAGACAGCAAGACAAGCGCTTGCCTCAGGGAACTCGCGTCCAATACGCGCGTGGAGTTGCCTTGCATATTCAGTCTGTTCAGGAGAAGTGTACATATAATATACTGAACCATCTTGAGCAAAATACGAGGAGGAGCTGTGCCAGACTCGCCATGGAAATCAAAACCGGCGGAGGATGATTTTATGGGTGCAGGGAATTCATGATAGGCAGGAGAGAGCGCGGGCTGCTTGTCATTCGAATCATGGCCAGTCGAGTGTAGGGACATGGTCACGGATGAGGTTCACGGAGGATATGTATCCGCCTTGGATGTCGGATTAAAAATCACCAAGTCATCGTACTTTACATTTGGTGTTGATCTAGAGATAATCAGATTGCCGACTGCCCTAACAACACAGACTCTGCGAGTAGCAGTGCGACGAGCGCATCGATCTGACAGATGCTTCCGCTGAGCCACACACGGCCATAGTGTTGCATCAGACAAATAAATTATGATCATTTCATATTACTGGTTTTCCGACAAGCATGGAACAACTGAAACTCATCCACTTCGTTCCTACTACAAGGGAACCCTCTCTGAATTTAAGAAGCATTCGGAGAGGCGGAGACACAGTGGTGAGAACGAACAAGGATACGAATTAGGAACAATATGTACAGCATGGGGGCCCTCGCAAGCGATGGTGGCGGACATTAATCCGTCGTCACGGTCGCGGGAGGAGGAGGATGTGAAAAAAAACAAGGGTGCCAATTGCGCAGGAAGCGAAGTCATGTGCAAAGTTAGCGGACGAGTTTCAACACACGACTCACGACATCTCGCCGTAAGACCCTGCTGTTTTGACTTTTTTTTTTTTTTTTTTTTTCCTTTTGCCCTCCAACGCGACGCCCCTCCCGCCCTCGCTGTCCCTGACGTTACTCGAAACCTTGTCGCTTTTCTTTCCATTCGGCTCATTGAATGCGGCCCCTTCCCCTCTCTCAGTCACCATCTTGGTTGTCCAGAAATCAAGCGGATCCGTCCCCATCTTTAGACACCCATCACTTACATACCCACAATCAAGTCCCTCTTTCTCCCACTTTCTCCTCTCCTCGCGCAGCCCCAAAGGCGCCCACTTTCAAGAATCCAACTCTCAAGGGTTTCCAGTCCGTCTTCCAGCGCAAACCCCCGCGTTCTCCCTCGGCAGTCTCCCTTCATTCCTCTGACTCTTTAGGAAACGTATCCGATAACCACAACCATCATCCTTACGCAGCTATGCCGCCCCCACCACTCCCCGTTGTCTCAAATCATGATACTCTCGACGATGAACAGGAATGTCCAGTCTGTCTTGAACCTCTCAGTTTCAGTTTCAGGTTGCCAGGGGAAAAGCCTCACGTTGTCCCCGAATGCGGCCATTCGCTTCACGAAGTAAGCATCCAGATCTACGATCTCACACTCTGATACATACCCCATCCTCTAGGCGTGCTTCACTGCTGTTTATGGTCCTCCTCCTGGCCAGTCCAGGTCCACCGTCCCTCGCAAGTCGAACTTGGGCGTGTGCGGTGTCTGCCGCCGTCCCATGAAAGTTGGCGATGGCGACAATAGCAAAACCAACAGTTAGTGTTTCCGTCCAGGTGTATACAAGTTGAACAGTTTTCATTGCCCGTCCATAGAATTGGCCGCTCTCACAGGCATGGGTAATCCCCATTCCCCCGCAATGTATCCCGGCCGCGATACACCAGCCTCACGAAATCGCCGCATTCCACCGCCAAGCACGATAACACCATACAACCCCATGGATGATGACCCAACTGATCATGCAGTCTCTGTAAAATCAACTCCCAGTGATTCTCACTATATCGTCGCACCTTCTATTCAGGTCCGACCCGAATTCTCATCCATCTCTAGGTCTGGAGATGCGTCCCAGCCGCTCACTTGTATCGTCATCATCGAACTTCCTGCAAGGCGTAACTCATCCCATATACCCGGACCAGTGGTGTCAGAACCATTTCCCCTTCGCAATACCTCCGCACATACACGACAAGATACCGAACTATCTCAACTAACATCACGGGGGTCAGAGCGACAGCCCCCACATTACCCGTCATCTGATGGATGGGCTCCTGCATACAACGCTACCGATATGGAATCTTCACGGTATGCGCCATCACAAGCTCCAGAGGAAGAGTCCCCTTTCAGTGCGATCGTCGACGATCTCAGAAATCGAATTATTGATTGGAAGGGACATGCGCTATCTGGGCTTGGCCCTTTGCAGATGTACGATTTACTGTCCGTCCGCCGCGACGCACTTGTCCGGGAATTTTTTGTCTATTTATTCAAGGAAGCTATTATCTGCGTAGTAGAGGAGAAGAAGCGTTCCCTCGGTCGCTTCTTACCTTCCCCTGCGTTCAGCGACTCGTCGACTGCTATTTCTGGCTCAAGCAGCCAGTCGAGAGGAGTTCTTAGGTTAAAGGGGCGTATCTATGTGCGGCACATCAAGCGGATTACTGTCAGCACAACTGGAGACCTGAGTCTCACAATCGATATGGAAGATGAACGCTTGGATTCCTTCATTCTCGTCTTCAAAGATCGCTCTTCGCTTGAGGCGTGGAGAAGCCAGATCCAAGCCCTTGTCACCTCTTTCCAACAGCAACAAGCGGGTCATTCTCCTCCTGTATTTGGTCGTGGTTTGGACATTGATGAATTTGGTGGTTCAGAGAAGGTATCTCGTGCGCTAAGTGGGAGCACGGCTTCTACCACGCCGAGCACCGTGGACAGTCTTCTTCAGGCATCTTCACGGTCCACTCTATCGTCGGCCACGTCACAAGGCTCGGTCCATCAGCGACCAATGCAACACAAGTTGCAGACCCTGAGCGAGGAGGACCCGATGCTGCGTTATGATACCCGACCTTCTGGCGTTGTAACACCACATGTATCATCAGGACCATCCAATTCCCTGGCGCCGCTCCCCCATCCACCCCTCGACTTGATCCTCATCATTTCCTTGCCTCCTCCAAATTCACCTCGCAGCACTGCAGATCTCAAAATACGTGTTATCAAAACGTCACTCGACTTTATTCTTGCCTCCCTTGGAATAAAAGATCGGTTGAGCTTGGTGACCTTCGAGGTCGGGACAGGGGGGCGAGTGCGGAAAACGCCTTACCTGTGCCCAGGGCGGACCCACAGCAGAAACAGATTGCAGAAATTCATCGACGAAATTGGACGTCCGGACAGCAATATTCAGAGCATGGAGGACGAGTTCTTGGTCAGAGCTTCCAAAGACGAAAAGACCGACGTAGTAACTGCTGTGAATCACGGTTAGCGATTTCCCTTATCTACATCCATGATCAAGACTTATTGACGTCACATAGGCCTAGACGTCGTATTGCAACGCAAGTCGCGTAATCCTGTCTCAGGGATGATACTCGTCAGCGACGCTGCGGATAGCACAAGACGTGCTCAGATGGATCTGGTTCTTGCTCGCGCCGAGGCAGCCAACATGCCTATTCATTCGTTCGGTTATGGGCGCTCGCATGACCCTGCCTCCCTCTGGCTTATGTCGAACCACACCAGCGGAACATACACGTTTGTCAAGGATTGGTACGATCTTCGGGCATGTCTTGCTGGTTGCGTGGGCGGTATGATGTCAATCGGCCTACTCAACATGAAACTCCACATGAAGATCGTCGATGGGCAACGTTTCCGCATTCGCAAGGTCTCTGGTGGTCCCTCATCAATTCTGTCCACTGATGGTCACAACGTCGACATTGATGTTGGTGAGCTGCGGTACGGAGAATGCAAAGAGATGCTCATCGAGTGCGAACTCGATAATACCGAAAGTCGTCGTATAGCAGCCGGTCAGAACGGTAGCCGGACTCTCAATGCAACCGATCGATTCGTGCAATCCATGGGCCTCGACTCACTAGCTATCGAAGACTCCCCGAATCTTGTGGACGGCATGATGGATCGAATGATTGATGAGGTGCCTGTATTTGAGGTGGATGGGTCTTTCTATGACCCCGCTGCAACGAAGCAGGTATCTCGACTTGCACATCCCGTGTTGTTAACTATCACACTCCTGCCAATGGCTACACCCGCCTCGCCAAAACCCCCGAAACCCTCAGACCCCGTCATTGTACGGCGCCGAATGGAACTCCTTGCGTCAGACATGATCACCCGCGCGCTCGTCCTAGTCTCGAGGAAAAACTTCCCGCAAGCACAGAAGATCATGAACGAGACCAAACGTATCCTCCATACAGTTCTCCAAAACGTATCCAAGACATTGCCGGCGCCCAACGGCGACGGCTCTACCATGCGCAACCGCAAAGAAATTCTTATCCTCGCGACAGTTCGTGCGCTGCAAGCTATCCTGCAAGATCTCCAGATTTTGTCCGAGGCGCTAGAGGAAAACGTTGAGTTGTTTGCTCACGATCAACGGAACTTTGGCGCACAGCAGGTAAGCACGAGGCTGTTTATCTTGGAAATGAGCTCTAACCCCCTCTCGCAGGCTATGATACTGCGCGACCAGAAGAGCTGGAGCAATCGTAGCGCTACCGAGCGCTTGTTCTGGTCCATGGACAATTCAATCGAGCTGGTCTCTCGGAGCACCGACTGGGTGGCACGGGACTAACATCCCAGACCCCTCTCTCCAGTCAACTTTGATTGTCTTGCTCGTCGTGTGTTATTCGTCGCCGGCCCCTGCTCTCTCGCTCTTTTGGCAGCTTTTCAATCGCGTCTCCCTATGATTCCCTATTGTACTTGGCTG
>JBBPQU010001164.1:0-10830 GCA_038092655.1 Boletus sensibilis
CAGGGGCAATATAGAGTGTCGCCTCCTGCTGCAACAGCTTAAGATGCTCGTGTGTTAGACTCTCCGCCCAGGGAGTGTTCAAGTACAGTTTCTTCATCGGTACCCCTACACCCTTCCTCAAGCGACAGAACTCTGCAATCGTCGCAGCCGGCACGGCTTGGACCTCCATACATTGAAACTTCGGACAAAGAACGTGGCGAGCAGGGGTAATCGCCTGTGACGTAGCCGACCCGCCTTCCAAGGATATGTGATAGTTCATAGGGTTCTCCGCAAACATATTGAGGACCTCTGCTTTTATCCGAGCCAGTCGCGCATACCCGATCTCGGGCATCGTGTCCAGCCATCGGACAAACGTCCGCTTTCCCACCGGGTTCATCTCTAGTTCGACGTTGTACAACGTCAAGATCCGCACTTGCTTGAATTTCCGCGTCAACATTGCGATCAAAGGTATATAGTCACCTCCAGTCATAGTCATCAGGGTCAAGTCACGGACGCGAGGGGCATGGACCTGTGCAACGATGAAGCACGCGAAAGAGAGGTTGAAAGACCCGAGGGTAAAGATCTTTAGCTTTGGGAGCTCGACGGGGGCGTGGTCGAACCACTTTTCTTCTGGCTGAGGACCACACCCATCCAGTGTGAGCTTGTCCAAATTGGGACAGTTCTGAAGAATTTCCCTGAAGCGTTTGAGTGTAGGAGACGATTCCATTGCAATATGCCGAAGGTCGAGCGTTGTCAGATTGGACAGTGGCGTGTCGTTGAAGTCGATATGAATACCCGATAAGCAAAGGTACTGTAGGTAGCGGGTCTGGCCACCAAACAAAACGGCAGGGTCACGATGGCCTTGGGTATCAAACCCAGGCCCGATCCAAACGTAAGGCATGCCAGAACGGTGAATCTCGAGGCGCTCGATATTGATGGGTATCCCTGCATTTCCGGCGGTTTGCAGTTTCTGAAGGACAGTAAGTGCGGGAGGCCAGTTGTCGACGATGATAACGAGCATACGGATCTGAGAGAGTTTAGTGAAGAGTTTGTCGAGTATGTCTGACATCTGTTCAGCGGTGAACTTCGGAGAGTTTCGTACGCCAGTCCATTTAGGATCAACTTCGTTAAGTCGAATGTCCAAGCGAGCGGACCCCGCTCGTTTGAACCACTCCCATGATCTCTCGTAGGGAGGCGCGTCATGGAACCAGATGGCATTCCAGATCATTGGGTCCTCGGTCATTAAGCGACGCCACGCTTTGCAAACCCACGTGAGATGTAAGCGCTGCTTCACACCTTCTGAGGGGTGGTTTGTGGACCACACAACGAGGTGCAAGATGTTGGAAATAATTTCTGGTGGTAGATCCATGAAACGGAACATGCGCCAGTATACGAGCGTTCGGTTGAATTGGAATTGGAGGGTTGTCCGGAGAAGTCTAAAGTTGACTTGAGGACCCAGTGTTGCAATTTGAGCTTCACCGTACGCAATCCCCTGCGACCATCTTTCGATGACATCTTTCATCTTTGGGTACGTCTCCTTCTTCCCTGGAGTGGGTTCAGGCATGGATGCGAGGGTATCTTTCATGACCTGTAGCTGAAGATTTACATAACCCTTCGATCCGGGAGTTGGAGAGAGTGGTACATGGGGTCGATGAGGAACGGGGGTAGGGGGTTGTGGAGGTGTTGGGTTGGTGGACATGACTTGTTAGCGCTGTGCGGTGATTAGGAATGGGTGGGGAAGGACGGTATGGGGGTAACACGGGGGCACACACCTCTGAGAAAGTGGGTGGATGGAGATGGATTGAGAGAAAGGCGGGCTGGTGAGCTTTATAGAGAGAGTCCACAAAGGCAGCTTGTACTCGGGTGATCATTTGTGATCGATATGTGGCACACGAATCACCGCCAAAGCGTGCTTGTTTGTCCTTGTGGGCGCTGTAATTCTTAATCTTTTATTTGTTGGCTGGGAAACCCACACATCTCTCTTTCAGCTATCAAAGCGAGTAATGCAACACTTGCCTCACGGTGTTCCTCACCAGCAGGTACACAAAGCTCGGTGGTGCCCTGAATCGTCTTCCAGAGTCACCGGCTTCCACCCATTTGTGTTTCCACAACGAGTTTGTCAGGTCAACCGTTTCTCAAACCCAGTTGTGCCACCGAGCGCGACTTCGTGACCATATCAAGGCAGGTAGGTCGACTCTGAAACCCCCACAAGACAACCACAGCCCGGAAGATCGCGCTCAGTCGAGCGGATACAAGCGAGCACAGCGACAGGACACAGGGGCGGGGAAAGCCGTTGCTGCTAAATCGACGACGGTCGGCATGGAAAATGCACAGTGAGCAGGTCCGAAAGGGTGCAAGAGCTGCAAATGGCTTGGAATACGACAATGCACAAGAACCGGACCAGATCTAAAACGGACCAGATGGTGAGGGTAGTGCCCGAAAAGAAAGCACGGGATCGTGAAGGCCAAGTTCGGAAAACCGCGAAATAATCGGAAGAGTGCGTTGTCCAGTGCGTTATCGACTCCAGTAATGCTTGCGTATTGCGGGTCGGGTACGTTCAAATACTGACCAAGCAGGCTCACGTACCCTAGAGGGTTTACGACGCCGGGAGTGAAATGTCTTGACCCAGTGTGTACCAAATCCTGAATCATGAGAATCTTCTCTCCACTGAGTCCCTTGACATGGAGACTAAATCGTAAGTGTGATCCTAGAATGCAGGGCAGAAGTAAAAGTTGTGCCACCCGGACACTAGTAGGATGCGGGTAAAAATTCCGACAGGTGTTTGACAAAGGTACGGTTATGTCGAAATATGATAAACAGATGGAAGTCTCACGATCTCTGTCTCGCATTTCAGTTTAACACAACGCCAGAAGGTCAACTTCGGCCATCTCTAGGGTAATATTAGGTCGTTTCTGAAGATCTTCCTTGGGAAGTGCGGTCGCGGGTGTCTTGAATCCGTGTGGAGGTTCGGCGGAGAGGGGAGTCACATGCATTCCGTCCAGGCTGATGTGTCTGGTTCGCAATCCCCATGGCAGACACGTCGCTGATATTCGCAAGCGGAACTGTAGATCTGGTATTCCTTGCAGAATCGGGTGGAGGCGGCGAAATTACTTCTGCTTTGTTGAGGTCCGATGTCAAGGATAAAATCATCATTGCTTTGTACGGGTGGGCTTATAAGCATAGTGCCGAGCTGATTGAGCAAACCAAGATGTCTTTGAACGTTGGCACACTTGCTTTGTCCCCATCTTTGCAAACAATGCAGACAGGCTGGCGCCGCAATGTTCGGTGGATAATGTACATGCCCAGACTGATTTAGTGGGATTTCACCGCCCACTTCTCTACAACGTCTGTTGTGAGGCAACTCCATGATAGACTTTTTGTTTTTGTTTCGACAACCGTTGCGTGCTTGTTGATACTTGGACATCATTCGGAGCTCTCGCCACGCCGCTGAATGTGGACAAATATACACAACTCGAGTCCTCCATGTCACCTGGTGATTGTGGAGGATTTGATGTTTCTAACATACCGCGCGCCAGCTTTGTTTTCAGGGGTGACAATCACGTGGTATTTTGTAAACGGTAGGTTTAGTAAGAATGGGCATTCCAAGGGGTGCATCGCCACCCGGCTAAGACCCTATCGACCGATATTGAATATTGAGAGTCCGACAGACTGAGAGCGTCTCAGAACCCTACTCCGATTCAAAATGCGCACCGCTCACTTTTTCTGAGGCTGCAGGTTGGTAATATGCCGAGGCGGCAACCCCTATGGCAGGCTAGGGCCGGAAGCTCGGCAAGGGTGGACTACCGGCTGTGGAAATAACCACTTGAGGTGGTGCTGATCATTGGGGCTGCGGGGATTGCGCTAAACGCAGCGTATCACTCTCTAATGCGTATCGACATGTTCAGTTCACTCACTTTTCTGATTGTGACAAAATACATAATTTCACCGATTTACAAACGCAGCCAAGGTAGAACACCCCATCGTATCGTACAGATAGCAAGACATTCACAAGAAATATAAATAGTGCACCTTAATGCCAAGCCCCTGGGATACCTCCAGAACCACCTGCGTGCGCGCCCCCGCCACTGGGGATGAGCTCCTCGATCAGATTGGTGACAATATCATCTTCGGCGTCTTTGGTGACAGGTGGATGCACGAGCAATTGGTCCATCACCTTGCCCGTCAAATTGGGGTAAGTACCTTCTGTAAACCCCATCTGCAGCATCAAATTTCAATTACAGCGTAGTCACGGACAGACAACACGTACGTCTGACAACTTCCTCATGATTCGATTGAAAGGGCGGTTCTCCTTGCTCTCGTGAACGTGTCCACGGTGTATGTGACCCGTGGTGTGACTACGCCTAGGGACGCTAAACATCTCGAGCTGTGGGTAGGGACCACGCGCGTTGCTGACAATGTGAACCTCCGAGGCAGCTGTAGTAGGCTCGGAACCCTGGTGTTCTGGAGTCGGGGTGGGGATAACGGTAGGCCCATTATCATCCGATGTAACTTGTGTCGGATTATCGGAGGTCTGTCTGGAAAGACTGTGAGTAAAGGTTAGTGAATTGAAAAGGAGGTGCAGTGCTGAGCCAACCTCTCAGTCGTAGACGCCCTCTGCTCTGCCATCTTCTTGATGGCCTTGGCTTGACGATACCTTTCTTTGCGCGACTTGTAGTCTGCTTTCGCTCTCTCAACCTCAGCACGAAGTTCTTCAGGTGTAGCTTTTGGAATTGACGACGGCTGGACAGCAGTGGTTTGGGCACGCTCTGCGGCTGCGCGCGCTCGAGCCTCAGTAGCTGTTGCAAGAACCTCTGCCGCGGCGGCCCTTGTATCGTGGCTATTGACAGCAGACCCTGGGTGTTCAGAGTCACGACCCCAGAAGCGAGGAGGAGGAGGGCGGGGCCAGACTCGAGGGGCAAAAGGAGGTGGGGGCGGAGGAGGTGGGGGAGGTGGTGGATGTAGTAGCCCACCCCAAAATGGACCTCCTGGATGGGCGAAAGGTGTTTGACTGAACCACGAGTGGTGGTTACGGTGTGGATGAGGAGGTAAGCGAGGAAATCTAGGGGGGGTCGGTACCACACTAGGAGGTGGTCTTGGTATGTCGGATGTTGTTTCATCAGGAGAAACCTGAGCAGCATCAGCATTTCTGGATGCCTGCGAACCGGTGTTTCCCTGGCCATCTTGAGCAAATTCGCCGACTGTGCGGAAAATGCTGCCAAGTGCTTCCGTAACCCGTGCACCAGCCTCTTGCTCAGTGGCACGGCGAAGCTCCTCGAGACTCCTACCCGTCTCCTGTATGGCAGTTCTGTGGAGATTCTCTGCAGCGCGCGAAATCGCGTCGCGATGAGCGGCCCAGTAAGTGCCATTTGTAGTGTTGATGACAATGTTGCGGAGGCGCTCGGACAATTCCGGATGAGTCGAAATGACAGTGGAAATGGTAGTCAAGAGTGTGGCAATATCATGTGCAAGAGAAGCAGGGGCGCGATCTGGATCAAGTAAATCCAGGGATGGAAGGGGGGGATCATCATCAAGAACCCCCGTCTTTTGCTCTCCAGTGGAGATGGATACATCGGCTTTGAGCGGCTGTTCAGTGATCACGGGGGTGCTCTGTGCCTGAGCTGGAGTAGCAGCCCCGCTCCGGGGAAGTTGGACAGTGGATCTAGGGGAGAACGATATGTCCTCGGAGTTCACGTCGAAAACATGAACGGGGGGCTTGGCTGGTGCCTCGTCGCCGATGACAGAGCCGGCGGACGAGACATCGTCCTCCACGGTGACAGCACGTCCTTTGCCTTTGCCCTTGTTCTGAAAAGCTATTGGGGTAAAAGTGAGGTCGGAGCGGGAAGCGTCTCCACCTCCAGACTCGACCATTTCGGACTTGGAAAGGCTAACGTCACTCTCCAGGACCTCGACAAAGGCATGAGGGCTCTCAGGGGCGTCTCTGGAGAGGAAAAGACTGCCTAAGCTGCCAGGCAGACGCTGCCACTCATCCTCTGCGTCGAAGACTAGGGGTAATACTTCGTGACCACCAAAAGTGTTCCGGAAGTGGGACTGTTGTGGCGTAGCGCTAGGGAACGAGTGAGACGCTGTGTTAGCGGCCCGAAGGCTGCTAAGATCATGGACGGCGAGCTTGACGAAGCCATCGCCAGCGACAAGGACCGATGTGTAGAAGTCCTGGAGCTCGTCGTCGGAACTAAGAGTCACTTCATCGCCATCAGAGTCGACGTAGGATACTCCAACGTTCTCGATCGCAATATCGTACAGATTGGCGATTCTGGCAGAGAGAAGAGACCACGTTGGCCGCGTCACGAAAGTGATACGGCGAGTTAAACCGTTTGCCTTGGTTAGCTTGAACTGGACGGCCATACTGGTTGTGATAATGAGTCAGGAAGAAAGGGTGGTCCTAATTAAGTCGCTCTAATCTAATGTTCGTTTCAAACTCCGACGTGCTGCGCCGGGGCAATAAAGTTCAACATCTACTGCGGTGTGACTCCATCCGCACCCAACAAGATCTGGAATGAATTTCGCTACCTCCATATCATACATGCAATCACGTTATACTATGTCTCTTCAAGCGAAAATAGCCAAACGAGCGTCCATATCCACGGGGTTGTTGAGCTGTGCAGGGATATCTGAGTGTGATACAGGACCGAGAGACTCGTACCCACCCTGTAGTTGATGTTCAAAGCGCTGAGACTAGCAATTTCAGCTTCCGAGAGGTTGAAGCTGTCGCACTGCAAGTTAGCAGCCAGTCTGTCGTGGTTGTTACTCTTCGGAATGACAGCGATTTCGCGCTGGGTCGCCCATCGCAGCAAGACCTGCGCAGTTGCTGTGTGACGTGGGAATTAGGTGTCAACAAACGAAAGATACAAAACAACATACTCTTTCCGTGAGCCGCAGCGACGCCTGCGACAAGGTTGTGCTGAAGCAGAGAAGTCGAGTCCTTGGCCATGCCAAGCTCGAGATAGCTCTGAGGGCCAAAGGAGGAGTACGCTGTTACAGCGATTCCGAGGGTCTTGCAGAGGTCAACAAGACCTTGCTGGGTCAAGTAGGGGTGTAATTCGACTTGGAGCACCTGCGGCTCATACTTGGCATATCGGAGCACATCAAGGATGAGAGATCCCTGGCAGTTGCTGGGTCACAGTGAGACATGCAGCAAGCTCTGGCGAGCCAATTGCATACCTCAGACCAATGTTTTTCGCCAATTTTTCGTCAACAAGTTCCTCCATAGCTCCCCATGTCTCCGACAAGGGGGTATTTTCTGTTTTACTTCATGAACTCAAATGCAGGGAAACAAAATAAAAATAAAACCCACGGAGGTGCACTTTGCCATCATCACCGAACCACTCAGGAGGGTAACGGTGGCTAGGATCAACATATTGCAGGGAGATCGGGAAGTGGACCAGGAAGAGGTCGAAATAGTCAATACCCCAAAGGCCAAGTTGTTGCTTGGTAATTTGTTTCACCTGTTGCTTTAATTAAGCGGTGCATCATTCTAGAGCAAAAAAATCATCTTACGTGGTCATGAGCATGGAAGGTGTTCCAGAGCTGTTGTCTCACTATTAGTCCGGGTGTGTAAATCAACCAAGTTTTATGACTCGGCTCGCCTTGGAAGTGATGACTAAAGAGGTACAGTTAGTTTGACCCAATACACGAGGACATGCAACTCACAGAGATCTTCGCGCTTCACGAGACCATCCGCGATCGCCCGGCGGACACCCTCCCCCGCCTCTTTTTCGTTCCCGTAGTCGCCGGCACCGTCGAGAAGACGGTAGCCAGCCTTGATGGCTTTATAAACCGTCTTGAATTAACATCAGGCACCGTGGCAGCACTCTAGATCGGTGAAAACTTACGTCTGCACAAGTAGATCTGGTGACCTGTATTAGGGAATTGAGCACGAGACGAACTTTTCATGGGAGCAAGGCTACCTTCCAGAGACCAAACCTTGAATGGGTGCAGGAAAAGTTTAATGAAATGATTCGGCATGAAATAAGGAGACGCACCCAACCAAGGGCATCTATGATATATCAATCTGCGATCAGATGTGCATATCAGAGAGGTGGGATACATGCCTTTTGTCCGGTTCGCTTGAGCACGACAGTGGCCATTGTGTTGGTGATCGATATCGATAAGGGTTGAATGGGAGTGAGGGAAACAGGGAGGAGGAGCTTTTTTCTATGATCAAGCAAAACTTACGGCCCGAGATCCAGCAGCGCAGTGTGGGACTCGCTGTCTGACTCGCAAGGGAAATTGTCCTTATGACCTTGACATACCTGAATATAGACTGGGAGTCTGGGACACGCGAGCCCGCTATTGTTCTTCGGACCGTGTTGCAAGTCTCATCTGGCAAGTTTGGGCCCGTTCTACAAGTCCAAAGTACTTGCAACAAGTTCGTTTCCGATACTTGCCACTGTTGCCAGGTCCAAGTCCCTTACGGCAAAGCGCATTGTGATCACAACCAAAAAGTTCAAGTTTGTGCCAGCGTCAGCCATTCGTTTGATCAACTTCAATCTGTGCGTGTCGCCTTGCATTTCCAGCTTCCACCATAAACTTTTTACCGCCAGTGTACACTCGATACCTTGGCAACTCTCGCGAACATCGGTCTCATTGACATGCGCTTCTATATCCTAGGAATCGGACCTATTGGCACCCTCCTTGCCCATCATCTTCGGGCAGCACTCCCACGCACACATTCCATCACGCTCGTACACAAGTCTGTGAGTCAAGCACGGACCGCAGCTTCCCTTGGTGGCGCAATATCTGTGGAGAACCAGGGCATAGTGCAAACCTGCGATGGCTATGATATGGAGGTTTTCGAACAGGGGGACTGCTCTGGTGCTGGGATACCTCTCGACTCCATCCATTCCAGGGATAAGGCCAAACGCTATTCACCATCCCTTGAAAAGCTAAGGACTGACCTCATCGAAACACTCTTCGTCACGACTAAAGCACAGAACACCACGAATGCCATTTCTCGGATGCTTCCCCGCCTAACACCTAGAAGCACTATCGTGCTACTCCAGAATGGGATGGGTATCTACGAGGACCTCGTGCAAAAGCTTTTTCGCAACCCCGAAAGCAGACCTCACTTTATCCTGGCTTCGAATACTCATGGTGCATGGCTCAAGTCACCGTTACACGTCGTACACGCAGGAGTCGGCGACATCGAGTTCGGCATCATTCCAGACAGTCGCGGGCGGGACTTCGAAGCCTCGCTGTCGGAGGAGTGCAAGCCGCCGCACGAACGGGAACTCAGTCTCGACGATATAGCGCGTCGAGGTGAAACATCTTACACCCAATATTCCACTTTACTTGACACAGTAGCTGTCCTTAGCTCGCTTGATGGGCTGGGCTGCAAATGGAAGCGAATGTCAGACGTGCAGCTTGCAATGCGCAAAAAGCTAGTCGCGAATGCCGTGGTGAACCCCCTCACAGCAATTCTTGGCTGCCGAAATGGTGCTTTGTTCAAAGACGAGGCATCCGAACGAATGCTACAGAATATTTGCACAGAAGCAGCTACTGCTTTTCAGGCGCAACTGGAAGCTGACACAGAGGCTTTTCTCAGTTCGCTTACTCCAGATGGGGAAAGGAGCCAAGCCCCGTTGGGCCGGATGCCACACGATCTGCAAGCTGACGCGCTCGTGCAAGAAGTCAAACGAGTCGCCCAACTGACAAGAGGAAACATCTCGTCGACACTATCCGATATAAGGAAGGGCAGACCAACTGAGATCTCCTTCCTGAACGGGTACCTTGTTCGTCTTGGGAAACAATACGGTGTTCCGATGCCCGTGAATTCAGCTCTTCTCAATATGGTCAACATGCGAAGTGCTATCCCCATTGACCAGATGTTCTAAGTGCGTGCCGATGTCAGGTGTGTCCACTCGTCCACGTAAACCAAGATTCTAGTCACCTTAATAAGTATACAGTTTACGAACGAAGTAGTTGCTTGATGCGACTGTCCACATGATATACTATCCACCTCACAATGTATGTCGCTCCTTGCTTTGGAGAACACATGAACTCATAAACGGTAGACTACATAAACATCCTGTGATTGTAGAGAGGTGGCATTTTTGATGACTATAAAGTATTGGATATCATAGGTTCTCCATGGAAAACGAGCATCGGCAGGTGAACGACCGACAGATTTTCAGCCGGCCTTAGATCTCCATATGGTTTGACGTCAGTCAACTTTTTGCTTGCCGCGACGCTTCCAGCCGGCAGCAATGCTTAGAGTAGCAATGTCTAGCAATCCCTCTCCCGTTCCCCTCGTGTTTGTCTTGGCGATTCTCAACGAAGACCCGGATCTCCCGAGGTCACTATCTTCTGTGTCGAATGAACCGAGTATATGGTGTATGAGTGCGTACATTAACCTGTATTGGAATATCCATCGATCTACGCGCTAGAGTGACATTAATTTCAGTGCAGCTACAGTGTCCATGCTCGCACTGCCTTGGTACACTGCGTTTGCGACGGCTATGTTGACATCTGATTCATGTGCATTCCACGCGTTGACTGTTTGGATGATCTCTATAACAGAAATTTGCGTAGGTTCTACCTCACCACGATCTCCAGAGGATGCGTCATTCGATGCTAACACAATGTATAGTATAGATGCACTGGCAAACATGGTTATAGAGTAGAGCCGACGACGAAACATGGGGTGGGCAACCACTACAGTCTGAAGGAGCTACGTCTTCCTTAGCCCTCTCGGAGGAAGCGTTCAGGTTTACAGAAGCTTGCGGCCAAAAGCAGATATGGACCACTGATCGCCCCTTCAACTGCAAAGCGAGGAAAATCGTTTCATCGACAGTCGTGAGTTCACATTGGCAAACGGAACGTCATAACCAGCTC
>JBBPQU010001165.1:0-10824 GCA_038092655.1 Boletus sensibilis
ACCATCCCTTCCTTCATACCAAACCATCATGACACCGTCAATCAAGCATAGGGCGAAGCGCAACACAAAGCCAAGAGAGCATAAACAACAGCTTGTCGACATGCCTCTTGACGCACTTATCGAGGTCAGGGCGCTTCGCGAATCGATCATCCTCCATGAGCAATAACGACCGTCCTCGGCCCAGATTTTCCTTTTCTTAGAGCCTTTAGATCTCCTTCATCTTGCCAGAACTACCAAAGGATTGCGTGCATTCCTCCTGAGCCGCAGGAAATCTTCTGCCTTGTGGAAGAGTGCCATCAGCAACGTCAAACACTTCCCTCCTTGCCCGGATTACATCTCCGCGCCTGCGTACACACACCTTGCTTTCGTTCCAGTTTGCCACGTAAGCCAAACCCCTACCACAATGCGTGCGGCAAATATTCTGAGCTGGTTGACGCCGATTATAGGGGTGCTTCTGTTCCTGTGAAACTATCGAATGGGGACTGCGGATGCGATGTTGTCCAAACTGCTTTCCAAAGATGTTTGTACGAATTATCACAATTCGTCTCCGTTTTGACAGCTTGTTTTCAGGACAATACGTTGTTCCTCCATGCATCGCAACACAACCAACGGCTATCCCAATGACTTGGATCTTCCAATAGCCTGCAGTCACTACAAGTTGAACGATAAGCGTGCTTTGGAGATCACAGTCTCCCACGAGGCCGTTAACCCCACCAACTCCTGCTCCTTGTTGGATTGGAAAGTCGCTCAAAGTCGTAAGCGACTGAAAAAGGTTTCTATAGAAGAGTTCCTGGCTCAGCAGAATAAATTTTGGAAATCCGTTCAGCTGGTGTGTTACCCTGACGCTCGTTCTTTAGGCTGACGTTGAATCGTTCACTTTGTCAGGACGCTGTCTTGTGCAAAGAATGGGAATATAGGGGATTGAAAGCAAAGGCAGCTCAGCTCACGCTTGTGAGGAGACAAAGGGTCAAAGAGTATGTTCCGACCACTGCTGGTTGTCACAATGCCTGATATGTGAGTCAGCATCGAGGGCAGACTCAAAGAAATGGGCTGGATAGAAACTGCCTGGTCCCATTACTATAACCACAACTTTTTGCAACTGCCGCAAGTAAGGAAACTTGAACCCCTAACGCCTACTGGTGAGTCAGTCGTCACGCAGCGTGAAACCAAGATCATCCAACCCTTCCAGAATGGACCGAGATCTGCCCCCAACTCATTAGTTGGCTGCAGGGAGTCAAAGAAGTGTCGGTCTGCCGCTATCGCATGAGAATATATGATTCTGTGCTTCTAAACATCCATGAAGGCCTCAGAAGTGATACCTCTTTCAAGGTACGACCTCTGGGGATCGACATTGCCATGCTACCGGCTGTGCGGTCGTTGGTAGAGAGTAACATCCATTCTGACATGAATTACGACGATCTGAAGAGGAAATTCTCTTTGATGTTGCCTCTCGCAATTAGGAGATGGAGCTCGAACGCCGTAGAAGAACTCGAACAGTTTGCTCGGCAAGAGTTGGATCTCCCGCCTCTGTCGAAACCCTCTTGTCTCCCCTCGGTCATTTTCCGGTGCAAAGTATGCCAGCAGAGGATTGTGTTCGACAAGGCGCTATCCCACGAGCATCTTTATAAAGAGAGACGCAAAGAACACAAGAGCACTTGCAAAATGTCTGCATATGACAAGCTTCTAATGGAATATCGTTACCCACATCCGCGGGACATCCGAGTTCTTCGAGTCGACGTCACCGTATCCCGAAGAGTCGAGAATCTAGTCAGACGGATAGGACAGAACCCCAGCAGGGTCACATTCCACGACCTGTGTCGCTCGACTGTCAAGGTAGTTTGTGGTTTGTGTCGCCCAGAGGTGGCGACTAGCATGGTTTTTGAACGTGCAGTACGTCGTATTGTTCGATTCTTTCTACATCGTTGACGTATGTCCCCTCCTGCAGTTTGAACATTGTCTCGACTCCCATCTCGGGAAAAAAGAAACAGAGGCGTGGACTCGTGTGTCAGCGAGGGAACAGAACGCTGCAATTTCCCCTGGAAAGGTTCAACAGTAAAGTTGTTTATCTACAAAGATGATTAGAGAGCAAGCTAGCGCCTGAAAAGAAGTTTCCATTATGCAATATGTATCTATAGGCTAACGTGAATCAAGCATAGGCAATGGATGAAATGCTGAGAATACACCATCTTGCAACGACTCGCATTAGATATACGGAATGGCAAACACAAGTACGGTAGGTTCACGTGTGATGCGAGTGCGGCTTCCGGCCATTCGAAGTCGGAAAACTTGGTGATAGTTATGAACTGCGCAAGCTAACCTGCCATAGCGTCCGTCCAGTGGCAGATAATCCTCCCCGTCTAGATGTAATCAGTTCTCCAGCGCTCTGGCTCATCCCCGATAGAGTCCCCTTTATTGACCCTTCTCCCGTGCGGCGGCCCTCTCGGCCAAATCCACCCCTACGAGGATTTTACTTGCCTTCCAAAGCTGAACGAGGTTGATAATGTTCTTGGCCAAGCATACGGGGAAAGACACCAGCGCCAGAACTTGAGGCCACGTGAAGGCATGAGTTGCGAACACATTTGCCGTCAGTTTGAAGGATGTCAAATACGCGGAGAACGGGAAGGTGGCGAAAGGAAGAGACTCGGAGATTGGGGTATGTACCCATTTCATGAGATAAAGGGAGACGAAAAACATTTCGTTACCGGCACACATGAAAAATAGTGTGCGCTGTTCAACATCTTTTAGCAGTCGAGTGTAACATAGAGATTGAAATACGGACCGAGTCATTGTAGTAATACCACAAAATCCGGCTCACATCGCTCGTTACGGACTTATGGCTCCGAGACCCCGTCACAAGGGAGCTATTAGGGGAAATACATCAGCCGCACTAACGGGTGCTAGGGGTATATGATGCCTACCTATACATGTGCATGTAGTGGCTCGAGAAATCAAGCGCAATAAGGAATTGGAAAACAAGCGCAAAGCTTGGGTATGCGGAGGAGAGATAGCAGAGAAGACATGATGTCGTACATCTTTCGAGCAGGGGTTAGCGCCGCCGAGGTGGATATGAAAGAAGAGACGTTGGGTGCGCACCTATCGGTCACCATGTCCAACACTGCACCAAACTTTGATGTCTGCCCGAGCGCCCTGGCGGCGTGACCATCCACGGCATCGAGAAGGCATGATATGCAGTATGCGAGGGTGCAGTATTTTGGATGGTAGCTCATGAAATGAAGTGAGAGTCCGGCGAGAATCACTCGTGTGTAGCCTGTTGGCAAGGTCATGGGTCAGCAAGGTGGTCTGGCTGTACGGGACCACCATTAGGCGATGAGGAGGATCTTCTCACCGATGAGGTTGGGGACGAACAGAAAGACATTTTCAGAATAAGTCTGGGCGGTTGCCAAATCCACAGCAACTTTGGCATCGACGTGTCGGATGGTGTCCTGTGTGCGGGATTTGCGGGTGCTAGGGGAGTCGTGGGCTGAGCCGTTGGCATGTCCGCTCATCGTTGCTGACGGTGAGAACGAGTGTTGTGTTGGGAATGAGGTGTGTAGGATTGGGGCTGCGGTCGTCGCGGAGAGCGTAAAGAAGGTAGAAATGACGCGTTGTGTTCAATGAAAAACAGGACCTCTCTCTTGTCAGCACATATCACGTCAGCTGACTTCATTCATCATGGGGTATGTGGCCGGAAACAAGAATAAAATAAAATAAAAACATGGTCGTCGGCTGATCGTCCAAAACGTATTCACTGGCAGACCCATCATCCTCCACTAGAAGAGCTTTTGTGCTGCGAAAAGTACACCCCCACTCCAATACCAACAGCGGCCGAAATCACAATTATGGTGATAAAGAAACATATCCATCGCTTCCGTCGAGCGGACCATGCGTGTTTTATTGCAATATCCACCTCGGCGACCCTAGTTTCCCGTCATTGGCACCAGTCTAACAATAGAATCCAAGCACCTACCCTTTCCTAGTATCTTCTTCGACACCGACAGCCTTGGTCTCAACGGAGGCGATCTGTTCGTCTTGCTGGGAAATTAATACAGCCATCTGCATTCAAACGGTTAGCATGGTATGCGTTCCGAGTAAGAAGAACGAACATCGTTGAATAACTGCGCAAGTTCTGCCAGGGTGACTTCAATTCGCTGAATGTCTTGGTGGCGCTCCTGGACTTCGCGATACGCTTGCCTTGATTCACCATAACTGTTGGAAGACGAGATCTATGCGGTGGCCATCCAGTATGTCATTATAAATATTCATATGGATCACCTACAGCTTGAAGGAAAATTGCACTGCCATTACCCTGAGTGTCATTCACGATGGCAGATACCTCGTCTGCAGTTGCATCGGGTTTAACTGTATATAAGGACCAGGTTAAAGTGACTGGTCACCGGGTCGAGGCAGTGGGAATCACCAATCTTGAACTGCCGTTCCACACGATCCTTGTACCTCTGCCGATACTGCTGCTCGACGTTCTGGTATCTCTGGAGTGTCTCGACAAATTTTCCGTGTACCAGTGTGATCTACGATGATTTCCCGTTTCAGCGACACATTGCGATTCGGACGGCGTAGACGCACTCTGTTCTTCCTAATCTCGGCATCCTGCATACTGGCGCCTCCTGGTTGGACTTTCAGGGCCTTGATACGTTTTGAGAGTGCGTTGCTGAGCGCACGAGTAGACTCTGTGAGTTCGGCAAGTCGTGAATGGTTGGCTGCAGAGTCCTGGTCGGAGAGTGCATTCATGGAACGTGCGTGCAAATCAGCAATAGCGGTAACGTTTGCATTGAACTCGACAATGCACTCTTGGATAGAGGTGGTCTGCGGGTCGAGGTCTACACGACGGACGCGGCAGTAGCGGAAGACAGCGCACCTCGGCATAAAATGCAGACATGGAAGACGTATCCTGAGACGGGGGTAGATACGAGCCATTCAAAGTGCCATTGGTGGGCTGCGATGCAGGTGGGGGGACGCGCTGCATTTCGATTGGGGCCTGCGGGACATCTGTCTGTCTCTGGGCCTGGGCGGGGTGTCAGTTGGATGTCGACGATGCTGGCGCCTAGATACGGGACACACCCTGAGTGCTGCGAGTCTGTCGCGGCCCATGATTGTCAAAGAGGAGGTGGCCGTGAGAAATTGATGATCCGAGAAAAACAAGGCAACCGAGCTGAGCTCGACGCTGGCACGCACAGCGAGCTCGTCTCGATCAGCACTGTCGGACACGTTTCGTTTCCATGCGTAGGACGTCGCAGCTCGCCAGGACAGTCCTCAAGGCTTCCAGGACATCTACCACACGGCTCAATCCACCGACGCTCGCCCGCACAAAGTCGCCAAAGGAGTCCAACGTGAGCAGCACCCAGCCCGACCGGCCGTCATCGAGGGTGCACAAGCGACTCGCATCGTCGCAGCCAGTCATCGACGAGCAGCACAGCGACCAGATCGTCCTCGCCGCCTCAGACTCCCCCCCAGAGGCAGATCCTCCCACAGATCCTGCGCCGGAGAAACCACCCCGCAGACAGAGAGCCTCTGTCACGCTTTCTCCCTCTTTGCCCAAGGACACTGACGATAGACCCCAACTGCCTCCTGGACTCGATATCCTATGGCTCCCCGATTCACCTCCAAACTCGAGCGCGTTGCCCCCACCAGAGCTCTTCGATGAGGCTCTCACCAACTTGCACATCACCCTCCATCCCCAGACACAACATCGCGCTGCGTACTCTTCTCCTGCAGGTCCTCCATTAGAACCAACCCTTGCGTTGTACTGTCCCGTAGAGGGTGGCGAATACGTTCTCGACGAGACCGTCCGTGAGTTGGCCCGTAGAACCGGCGCCGAGGTTCTCGTGATCGATTCTGTTCACCTCGCTGCAGGCGAATGGGGCCATTTCGGAAAAGGTGCAGTCATCAGCACCATCCGTTCCATCTATGCGCTGACCCCTCCTGCAGCAGCCAATGCCGTCCAGCTGCCTAGAAATCCTCTTCACTACCATCCTGCCCCTCCTCCTTCTCCCTCTCGCCGCTTTTCTTCCGCCACCGAGGAGCAGGAAGAGTCCGAACCCGGCTTCTTTTCTCCAGCGGGGGTTTCTCAGATGACTCTCCACGTCCTTGCCCCAGTCGCCGCGTCTCGTGGACGTCCCTCCTCAGTCTTTGCCCCCTCTCGTTCATCCCCCACCCCAAGTCGAATAAAAGCCTTTTTCGATGAACTCATCAACATGCCCTCCCCTTCATCTTCCGAATCATCACAGCCTCAACGTATCCGCCCCCGCATAGTCTACATCCGCGACTTTCCTACCCTTGCCCCTACAGCACATACTTGGTACCCCCACCTCCTCAGTGCAGTACGCGCTCGTAGGACAGGACCCATCGCGCGTCCTTCGTCCCCTGTCGCATATCCAATGACGATTGTGTGTGGTGTGACGCCACCACTCGTCGGGCCATCTTCACTCGCTCTGTCAGCTTTCGCCGGGTCGTTCTCGACGTCCGCTGGAGCACAGGTACCATCCAGCCCGGGTCCAGCCAGTAGCCGTCGGAGACATACCGCTCGTTCCAGTCCTGGCGTGTCTGCTTCTAGCACAAGTCCCAACATTAGCGCGACGTATTTACCACCTTCCGAATGGGGCGAGGATGATTATGCCATGCGGGCGCGCGAAAGGCGTCTTCGAGAGCGTCTCCGGCGATGGGAAAGGAACGGAGATGCTGCACTCCTCGAGGATGTCCCGCGACTCTTTACCTCCTCTCTTCCAGGTTATCCTCCCCTCAGCAGCGCTGGAGCCAACGGGTCTTCTCAAGCGACTGCTCCACTAGCTCCTCCATATGCTTCAGCCGATTTTGATGCTCCACGCCCGCCAATACTTTTATTGGGAGGGGGCTCGCCTTCCTTCCTGGATATGCTCGGGAGTGGGCAGGGCGACTCCGAGGATGGTAATCCAGGAGGTGGTGCTTCAGGAAAGTTCTTCCGGGCTTCCGTCATACTTCCCAGTTCACGGGATCAAGGTGCGGAAAGGAAGTGTAGGATGACTCGACGGAGGGAAGTAAACGAGTTAGCTATGCGATTAGGTGTTGGAGGAATTGGAGGTGTGTTAGAGGAAGGTGCGAAGGGTGTAGCCGACAGCGCGTCGACTGAGGGGGTAGAAGCTGGCGCAGAAATCGACCAAGTCGACAAGGAGTCAGAATCAAACTACGGAGAGCTCGAAGCAGACGCGGGGATTGTTGGATCTTCTGCTGACGCTGAACACCAACCCGTTATTGACGCTCCTTCGTCGACCGGCCTACAATACCCCGAGGAACACGAGATGTGGGAAGACTGGAGCACACGCGTCGAGCCTTGGTCTTCGATACGTCAGATTGCAGATCGAGCGGTTGGAAGTGTCGTCTCCTCCATTATTTCGCCTGCCATGTCTCCCTCCACGACATCCAAGACGCTCGGCGCAACCCTGGAACCGACTTCTGTGCCTTGGTCCGCGATACACCGCGCCTGGGCAACACAACGCTCTTCGTGCGATCTCCGTCGGGCCTGGTCAAAAGACGCACGCGTCCGTGTTCCTCGCGAGAGCCAACCTGACGATGCCACCGAGGACGAATTAGATGCGCTGGAACTCGAGGATGGTGAAGAAGGCAGACCAATAGATGAGGTAGTGGAGAAGGTCAAGCAAGACGAAGACCTTGATCCTCATGAGAAGCGGCTATTGGGTTGCATCGTCGATCCCGGTAAGTCACTTTCGTTGGATTCAATGGTGTGATGTCATGCATGAACACTGATGCAACTTGACTAGCTACTCTCTCGACGACTTTTGCACAGGTCCATCTTCCACCGCATACGATCGACTCTGTGAGGACTCTGGTTTCGCTCCCGCTTCTTCATCCTGCAGCTTTTCAAACGGGCATCCTGAAAGAACATGCCATGACTGGATGTCTTCTGTTTGGACCCCCGGGAACTGGTAAGACCCTCGTAGTGCGGGCTCTCGCGAAGGAGGCCGGCTGCAGGATGTTGATGGTCTCACCATCCGACGTTATGGACATGGTACGCCTCCTTCCTTGTAGCTCTGCTTGCCCCAATCCTGATTATCCCCGGCTTAACTCAGTACGTCGGTGAAGGCGAGAAACTCGTTAAAGCAGTCTTTAGCCTTGCTCGCCGCTTGTCCCCTTGTGTCGTGTTCCTCGATGAAATCGATGCACTTTTCGGGGCTCGGTCATCTGCTCGCGACTCGGGTGGTGCCATGGCGCATCGCGGGGTCATCACCGAGTTTATGCAGGAGATGGACGGACTGAAGAGTCAATCGGGCGTGGAGGAGAGAGTCGTGGTTATCGGCGCTACCAACAGGCCTTTCGATCTCGACGATGCAGTATTGCGGAGATTGCCGCGGAGGTTGCTGGTGGACCTGCCTGGGGAGAAAGAAAGGGAGGGTGAGTGGTATCTTGGTGTTGTTTTGCACCGGAAGCGCCCTAATGTTGTCGTGTTCCAGGAATTTTGGGTATTCTGTTACGTGACGAGACGTTGGCGTTGGATATTGACGTGAAGGCATTGGCTAGACAGACCGAAAGCTTTTCGGGATCGGACTTGAAGCGTGCGTTGGCTTTTTGGTGGCCCGGAACACATCTTTCTAACATTGGAGTCCTAAAGATTTGTGTGTCTCTGCTGCTCTCGACGCAGTCAAAGAAGGGGTCAGCGTGCCATGGAAATCGTCCCCAGAAGCCTCTACGCAAGACACCCCAACAGACAACTCGAACTCGGATGCTTCTGCCTCGGATTCATTCACGGCTTATTCTCGGACCATCCACCTCAGACACTTTACCAAAGCACTTAAAGAGATCACACCGTCGAGCTCTGAATCTTTGGGTTCCTTGGCGGACTTGCGCAAATGGAATGAACAATTTGGTGAGGGCCAGAGAGAGAAACGACGTATACAAGTCTGGGGGAAGGGAAAGTTTGGGTTTGTGGATACCTCGCTCGGCGCAGGGCTAGACGAAGGTCGCGTTGCGGATCCCCGCGCGATGGCAAAGAGAGTCATGTCAATAGATGAATAATACTACAGTACTTGTTAATCGGGGTAAAAAGTACAGCTAGCCCATAGAGAATATTTAGTGCTGGCGAGATGGAAGAGCTATAGGGTACCAGCATTAACGCGTCCTCGTAGAACGACGGCGCGCGTTAGCTTGAGACCTGCGGGGAGCCTCGTCTCCATCTCCCTCGTCCTCTTGCTCGTCTCCGTCAACATCCATTGTGACGGCCTTTTTTTTCCCTCGTCGCTGGGATTGCCTGGGTTGAGATGGCTCAGGCTCATCTTCGTCCATCCTCATTTCTTCCTCATCCTCGTCACTCGCCGTCGTACTCTTCCTGCGTGTACGCCGGCCATCATCTTGACCATCCTTGGCAGCAGCCTCGCCTACAGGCTTGAGGTTCTTTGCATCTTGAGGCCAGTCCACCGCGCAGGTAGGACACTGCCCGCGACGGGCACGAAGCTTCCTAAAACAATGATGATGGATTCTCGTTTTGCAATTGAGTGTATTGCAACTGGCACCACGTGTGACGATCTAAGGACGATGGATGCGAAATCGGGTAAACCCAAGGCAAAAAGAACCCTACCTCCATGCAAATCGTGCATTCCAGACACTCATCGGGATAATTTGACTTGAGGTAGGGTAAGAGTTCGAGGAGCGCGCGCGTCGAGAGTGAATAGCGTGCACGACTGTGGAATGTTCAGCGCCAAGAAAGAATGATAGAATACGAGGGGTCGCTTAACCTGCTCTTCAGTAGCCATCCCTTGGCTACGAGGCTGCCCAGGACAGCCTCGGCTTGAGACTTGGTCATATTTGATTTGAGCGAGCCTACCTCGCGGAGGGCAGCGAGTGACGACACAGAATACGCCTCACGCGATGCAAGCATGATTTGTTCGACCTGTCGTGGTCCGGTCAGACAATTGGTCACCTCGTCCGAGTCCTAGCTGGGTTACGCACGACTGCCTTGAAGTAAGCAATCTCGAGAGGCGTGTAATCCGTGGCCATTTGGGCAATCTCGTCGTCTTTTGTGTTCACCTTTTATTAGAACGAGCGGTGGGTCAGCGCAAGCAACCATGCTGGATGCAGATGGGTCACGCACCACAGCGTACATCTCAACCCCGGTTTGCTCGTCCGCCAAATGACGAAATTCGAGGTCAAGGGGATTGAGAGCAGTGTTGATATTGGAGACGAACTTGTCCCATGCTTGTCTGCCTTCGTCAAACTGTATGCCGAGTGAGGGATTGGCAGCTTGGGGAGAGGAGGTCAGTCACTTGGGATAATTCATCAAGGTTCTGATTCAACCTTTGACCGCGCCTATGCATTTTTCCCAGAGGACTTGTGCGTGATTGACAGAAAGAATTCCGCGAGAAAAGACTGCTTGGAGGAACAGACGCTGGACGTCGTTTGAAGTGACTGTCATGATCCTGATATAGGACGCGAGAGGGGCGTCGCGTCACACCGCAGCTAGATTACACGTCTAGCACCGCCACTACCATCCCCCTTAGCAACATCACGGGACTCCAGGATTTCAGACAATGCCTGGTAATGCCTTGTTAAGTCTCCTAATTAGAGTATTTAAAGTAATAATGAGTTATCATGACAAGCATGGATATTCCACTACCATGGTAGGTCGGATGGCCAATAAACATCAAGCCATTAGTAATGTCACACATCACACCGCACGGCAAACACGGCCAAGGCATGTCAGTCCGTGCCAAGATGGCAAGTTGCGACAGCTATTATAATGGTAGGTCTGCTGGACAATAAATATTGGGCTGTCAGTAATGTCACGCGTCACACAGCACGGTGAACGCGGCCGAGACACATCTG
>JBBPQU010001166.1:0-10823 GCA_038092655.1 Boletus sensibilis
TTTTCTTGTTTTTTTTTCTTCATGTGTTCTGCTTTGCATTTTATAGGTGCTGATGTACTCTCCTCTCCCTCCCGTGCGTGCCTAGCTCCTATCGTGCCCCAGAGCTACTTTTCGGTCCGCGGACATACGATGCCTTTGCCATCGACGCATGGAGTCTCGGTGTCACCTTTTCTGAATTCTTCACCTCTCTCCGGTTAAAAATCGACGAAGACGAGGATGACGAGGATATCTCCTTCCGGAGATCCGAACGCGCGTCCGGATCCGAATCTGGGTCCGAGTCGAGCGCCAAATCGCGTGCACCCTCCCCGTCCCCGCCCCCGACGCCGTTCGTCATACCACGGGGAACACGCCCACGTTCAGGTATTCCGACGGGTCGTTGGACGCGAACGAATCTCTTCGATGGAACGCGTGGCGAGATCGGGCTCGCATGGAGTATCTTCAGGGTGCGTGGTACGCCCAACGAGAATACGTGGCCGGTACGTCACTACTTTTTCGCTCCATGCGTCCCCATCTATGGGCTCAACATTTGGTCTTTGATCGTGTCTGATTCCCCTGCTTCGCTTCGTTTCGGTTCTTCTCGCGTTCGCTCCCTCTCGTGTTGGTCTGGTACAGTCTTTCCTGACCCTCCCGGATGCAAGCAAAGTATCCTTTGTCGACGTGGACGCAGCGGATTTGTCATCGCTCCTCCCAAACTTGCCTCCCTCAACCTCGAACATCACCCTCGACACGAGTACACACACGCCCTCCCCCGACCCAGTCCCAACCCCACTCGACCTCATCCACCGTTTCCTCGTGTACGAACCATCTCGCCGACTCCGCCCCTCAGAGGCCCTTCGTCATCCCTGGTTCAGAGCCGAACCCGGATTGGTGTTTCCCGCAGATGATGATCGTACCGGGCATGTTCCGTGGCTGGCAGAGACGGAAGCGGTGACGCATACGGTCATCTTGGAAAGGCAAACGCATACACTCGGGGAGCTGTTGCAGAGGCACATCGCGAGCAAGGGGAATTAGGGGTAGTGTCGTTAGGTCTTTTGATGGTATTCGTGTATCGTAGAACTGGCGTTGCTCATCTAAGAACCTTGATTGTCCGACCACGCGGTTTCTGCACGACCTGTCACTACTCCATCAGACAAAACTAGAACCAGGTATCATTATAGCGATATCACATCGTACAAACCATCTAGCAATACACACAAAAAAAGCAAGAGACGGAGAGGGGAAAAAAAGAGTCATTGAATGCACACGCGTACAACAGAGCAGCAGAGCATAGGACGGTCCCAATTTACAAACGCCACGTCGAGACGCATGTCATGTGGCAGAGGCTGTCACGGGGGTCACGATCTTGGTCGGGACGAGAACGTGATTGTCGATCGCGATACCTAGCACGGGAATCAGTATCCAGGCAGAGGGGAAAGGAAGAGTGGTGGCGTACTTTGGGTCGCATTCGCAGTTTTGTAGATCCCGATCAGTCGATGGCTCAGTTCAAACATGTCATTTCTGTTATACCGTATTCAGGTCCGGCGAAGGATGCGAAGAGCGAAGAGTGACCAACGTACCTCAACGAGATGATGATGAACTGCGCATTCTTGGTCCGATCTTTGATGTAATTGGCGACGATGGATACGTTCCGGAAATCGAGTGCAGCGTCAATCTCGTCCATAAAGTACAGAGGGGTAGGCTGTACAGGAAAGGGCGATCAAATCAACCGGGGGAATCTCGAAAACTGTGGACCTTACCTTGAAGACGTGGAGCGCAAACACGAGGGCCAGAGAACTCAATGTCTACGAGTCACAATTCACGTTATCCTCTCGTAGCACCGGACGAGGACACAACGCACCTTTTCGCCGCCCGACAGATTCGAAATGTTTTTCCAGCTCTTCTTGGGTGGCATGACACTAAAGATGATACCCTCTGAGAACGGATCCATGCTGTCGACCAACTCTAGTTCTGCATTCCCTCCCAGAGTGATCATCTATCCCGCAGAAAAACGTAGAGTTACAAACGCTTTCTCTCAAGAAGGAAATCGAAACACGAACCTGGTACATCTCCTTTAGTTTCAAAGAAATCAAGCTAAAGCCCGCCATGAACTCGTCCAAACGCTGTTTCCTGAGATTATCGTATTTCTGTTTCTCTGCGTCGCGCGCATCGGTGATCTGATCGAGGTCTTTGGCACGACGAAGGAACTCTTCTTCGCGCTTCTTGTAATCCTTGAGCACAGACAGATCAGGCTTGGCATTGTTCAGTTTTTCTATCGCGTGGAGGTTAACGTCAAGAACGTGGCGGAGATAATCGAGAACTTACCATCGAGATACTCGGAATCGGCTACTAGATCGCGCTTTCGGAATTGAGCGAGTTCGTCGACGCTGTAGATATGTAACTCGTTCGAGGGTTGACGTGGCTTTGATGGTTTCTTGGGTGGCGGCGGCGCTGGCTCTCCTGGTTCCTGTTTGACCTGTGGTTCTGAAGGCTCTCCATCCGCGGGCGCAGCCTCCGCCTCCTCTTCGTCCTCCTCATCGTCATCGCTACATTCATATCTCAGCAAGAGTCATACACAACCGGAATGACACTCACTCGATTTCCTTCAGCCTCAGCTTATCATGCTCCGTTTGCCAATGCTGCAGCACCTCATCGTTCGCTGCAGACTCCTTCTTGATCTCGTTCAATTTTTGCGTCAACTCCAGCTAACGCCAGCATGTCAGAAAGCCAGCCAGTCAGCCACGCTCACAGTCGGCATCCATCCCACGCACCTCCTTCTTCCTAAACTCTTGTATCTCCTCCCTCTTTTCCTCCAGCTGCGTCTTGAGCGTATCCAAATCGTCCCTCGAATTCTCCGCCGCCGTCTGCGCAGCCTCCACCTTCTCCTTGAGCTCCTCCAAATACTGATTCACCTCCTCGAGCTGCGTCTGCAGCTGCGTGATCTCCTCGTCCGCCTCCGCCACGGCAGTGGCGTTCCCAGCGATCGCAGACGCGTGCTTGACAACGTCCTTTTCCGCCTTTGCCTTTGCCACCTCCGCTTTCGTGATCTCGTCGTTGGCGAGGTTGATGTGCAACTTGATACCGTCGACCGTCGAGCGCTGTTTCAGCAGTCGTGAACCGCCAATCTCGAGAATCTTCTTCTCGAGATCCTTGATCGCGTTCTCGATCTTGCCCGATTTCGCTTCGAGGTCTTCTAGCTCCGCCGTCGCGGTTGCAATCCCCCCTTCGAGCACCTCGATTCGCGCCATGTCTCGAGCGTCAGGCTTGCTCTGTGCCCTATTAGATCAAACCAATCAGCATCCCCACCCCACCAAGACAACAAGAACAAGAAAAACGCGCTCCACATGATGAGAGCGACGACCTACGCACTTGAGGTCACGCACCCGCTTCTCCGCCTCCTCGAGTCGCTTCAGACCATTATTCACCGCCATCGTCAACTTCTCCATGTCCATTTCCAACTGTGGCCCCGCAAGCGCCAAGCGCTCCCCCTCTCCCTCCAATTCCCTGAGCGCTCTCGTCGCCTCCTCAAACTCCCTCGCCACTCCCTCGCTCTCCTGTTCATACTGCCTCAAGACCTCAGGTCTTACTGCATCCGCTGCTAACTTGGAGCTCATCACCCCACGTGCGACGTGGTTCCCACCGCCAGACATCGTGCCAGATGAATCGATCAACTGGCCCGCGAGCGTGACGACACGCCACCGCTTTGGAGTACCAAACGCGATCCGGTTCGCCTGCTCGAGGTCGTCCGCGACGAGCGTGTTCCCGACGGCTTTATAAAATGCAGGGAGGAATTTGGAATCTTTAGGTTTGATGAGGTCGTACAAGCGCGGGACGTTCTCGGGCGTCTGAATCCGTTCGTTGATGCGGTCAGTGGAAAGCTTCTCGAGGACCATGAAGGAGGCACGGCCGACGTTTTGCGTGCGGAGAAAGTTGATACAGGCTTGTCCTTGGGCGACAGTGTCGACGACCATGTTGTGGAGTGCACCGCAGGCAGTGGAAATAGCGACGTCGTATTTGTCGGGGATCGTTCCGAGACTGCCTAGGCGACCCTACAGGAAGCATATGCGATTTGTATGCGGAAAGGTAGATAAGCAGGAGCACGCACGTGGAAACCGTCGATGCGCCCAGTTTGCTTGAGACGAGTGAGATGATCGAGGACTTTGTTTTGCGACGTGCTGGCAGCTTGAGATGCTTTCGCCTCCTCTGTTCTCTGTCGAAGAGATGATGCCTTGCCCCGCAACTCCTGTACACGAGCCTGGGCATCCTACAAACACGAACAGTCGTGAGTAACGGGTGACCTTTGCGTTCGAGCGTCATAAAAAGTGCTTACATGGAAATTCTTCGTGTGAGCCTGCAGCTCCTTCTGCAAGGTCGCCCTTTTCGCCTTCAAATTATTTAATTCAGCGAGCTACAGCATCGAAATTACCGAGTCAAACGTGAGCCGAATCTACAAACGTAACATGCGACTAACCTTGGCCTGTTGTGCTGCCTGCTGCTGCTCAAGGTCGTCCTGGGCATTCGTGACCGCGTCCTTGAGGCCAGTAGCCTTCCTTGCCAATGCATCCCTCTCGCTCGTCGCTACACCGATCCCTGCCTTCTTTGCATTAATCTTGGTAGTCCACGGCTGAAGCTCTTTCTGCTTGGCCTCGATCTGATCGTGGAACACCTGCGTCTTGTCTGTTACAAGTGCAGAGCGTCGGTCAGGTTACGGGACAACAAGCATGTATGACGCACCTTTCAAACTATCTCGAATGCTTTCAAGAACGTCCTCTTCCTTCTTCAGGTTCTCCTCGTGCTCCTCGATCTCCGCGCGTTTCCGGTCGATCTTGGCAGTGCTCTCTTCGATCGTGCGTTCAGCTGCAACTTTAGCCTGTTCGTCCTGTGGGGGGGATTGGACAGCGTCTGAGAAGATTATACACAAAAACAGAGATAAAAGGGCGCACTTCCTGAAGCGTCTTCTTCAGCTTCTTCGCCTTGGTGTTGGCATGCTTACGGCGTTCCTCAAGCCCGACAGCTTGCTTCTCGCGCGCAGTTTGGTCTTTGGTGGCTTCTTCAGCTGCAGCTTTCACTTCCTAATCGGGTGAGAAAGACCAGACGGGCGATTGTGAAATGGGTTCCGAAACAGATCACAAGCGACGAACCTCGTATGCCTTCTCACGTTGCTCAAAGTGTTTCTCCAACATTTCTAAATGGGTAATGTCATCCTTGTTCCTCTCCGTCTCAGCGTCTAAGTCTTTCTGGTATTTCCCCTATAATACGAGCATCCTCAGCCCGCTGCAGGCGACGCCGGACAAACATTGAACCACTCACGATCTGCGCATTAAACCTAGCCTCGTTCTCCAAACACTTCCAGAGGTACCATTGCCAAAGCCTACTCTTCGCTCTCACGTGGTTGTTGAACAACCTCAGGAAATCCAACGCCTCCTTCCTTAGTGCCTCCAGCGCATTCTTCTCCCGCTCGACGATGCGGAGCCGGTTCAGTTTCTCCCCGCGCTGGTCAGTAAGTGCCTCTACTTGCGCGAGCGTTTCTTCAATCGGAGTCTTGTACGAGGATGTACCAATGATGTCTTCGAGGTACTCGAGCAACCCATCTTCGTGCTCGTTCTGAGCTTTAGGCTTCATTTGCGCAATCGACTCGACTTCGCCCTGGTAGATAAATATGCGAGGTCAGCTGCGAACAGAAGAGAGACCGAAGAATAATCGCGGGTGAAATTACCTGCAGGATGAGGAACCGTTTATGGTCGAGATCGATCCCCCGACCTTTGAGGAGCGTCTGCACCTCCGTGAAGTTGCTGGCGCGTCCGTTGATCGTATATTTGCTTGAGTTATTCTTGTATGCTATCCGCGCTACGACCAGTTGGGAGTTTGGTACCACCTTGTATGCGTCGGGACCAGGCTATCAGGCGCATGAGGAAATACAGACGAAATTTGAAACAAAATCCGTACCAAATCAATGATTTCTCGAAAGTGCACTTCGACACTGCAATCGTCGAGATCGGGGTACCGAGCCGAGTTATGGATCAACTCCGAGAGTTTACCCTGACGCATTTTTGATGCACGGTATCCGAACACGAACAACAGTGCATCGATCGTATTCGATTTGCCTGAGCCATTGGGACCAACTATTGACGAGAAAGACTGGCCACGGACAAGATCAACATGAATATCCCAAATTCGAATGTCCTAACACGCACCTTGTGGAAGGGTCCGATCTCCTGTCTTCCCGCGTAGCTCTTAAAGTTGACCAATACCATTTTGTGAATGACCAATCGAGCTCTTGGCCCCTTAACCTCTTCTACCGGAGGCGGTTGCGATTGGGTTTGGTGTCTGACTCTAGGTTCTAGGAGTGATTTCTCTTCTTCCTCTACTGGTGGCGCATGATTTGGAGTCCGGGAGGGCTGACTTGGTGAGCTGTTCTTGTTGGCATCTTGTCGTTTTGCACGGCGCGGAGAAGCTTTGTACTCTTGATCAAAGCCATCTAGGTCATCCTCTTCTTCGTCTGCTATGACTTGCTGTTCGGATGTAGGATCTTTACGGGGCGTAAGAGGCGCCGACTTGCGCGGTCGTGGGGTAGGGACAGTATCTTCCTCTTCCTCTTCCTCTGTTTTGGCGTTCTTGGAGGGCTTGGAAGAGGATTCGCGGGTGGACTGTGATTGCTTGGGTGAGGGTTTACCTGAGGTTGCTCTGCGACCTCCACTTCTCTGAACTGGAAGGGCATCTTCGTCGTCAGAAATTGGAATCACGTCTTCTTTATCCTCCTCCCTTTCTTGTCCTCCTTGTCCTCCCTCTTCCTCAACATCGCTCTCGACCCTTAGGGGTCTGCGAGATGAGCGGGTGGCCTTTGTCGTTTTCGAGGACAGGGGCTTGGCTGAGGAGCGTCGATTCTTGGGTGTAGTCGGGGGTTCCATTTCTTCCTCCTCCTTGACCGCCTGACGGGATCTACCCCTCCTTGAAGGATTCCGTACCGCCTCCTCCTCCTCCTCTTGGTGCTCTTCGTCGTCCTCGACAGACTTGCGTGACTTCTTCCGAGCAGGAGGTGCCTCGGGTCTACGTTCGTTGTCCTGTTCCTGCTCTTCATCCTCACCCTCTGCATCCACATCTGAGCTCTCCTCTATCTCAGGGACCTCCTTCAGCTTTCCTGCGCCACTTGTCTTCGTAGAGGCTCTGCTCCCTCTCGTCCGCTCTGGGTCAACACTCGCGCGCCCCCTTGATGTTGACGCAGTGGAAGCAGGCTTGGCACGTGTACGCGAGGACGATGATACGGGCTTGGACTTTGACGTTGGCCGAATCACTTTTTCTGTCTCGGTGTCCGTCTCGGGCGCTGCAACCGACTGGCCGCGCTTCCGCTTGCCGGTGGTGGCATCGGAGGGTGTTGAACTCGAGCCTGCTGATGTAGGTTGCGCGTCCGAGGCGCGTGTGCGAGAAGACCGTCGTGGGGGCATCACGGGCGCAAGGAGAACGTCGTCGTCGTCGTCGTTGTTGAGAGTGTTGTGGGAGACGACATGATAATTGGAAAAGTACGCGAACTGTCACAAGTCACGGGATTCAACCACGTGATCTGTCACACACGGCTGTCACGAGGAATCAAGTTCATCACAGGTTGCTTTCTTTGCGATGTCATTGTCAGTACGTTGTCCGCTGTTAAACTGCTTAACTATTACTTTTCAAGCGGTTATAAACATGTCCAGTGGCTTTCGCAACACTGCTCTGCGGTCGTAGATGGCTATGAGGCGGCAGTTCGTGTCACGAGAAAACGGACAAAAATACAAGGTTCGCAAAGGGGGCGCTCCTCGGTTACAACCTTTCCATGCCAACCCACAAATGCCTCGACAGTCTAACCTCGTTGTTGACCCAGACGATTTCTTATCCGAGTCGACGTTGCGCGAAATATGCCCGGAGTACCTGGATAAATGTGTCTACAATGACTTACCGCGATACCTCATTCGCATCAGCGACATGAGTACCAGGATGCCTTTGTATGCATTGTATATCTCGCCAGGTCTTCCTCTGTCGAAGACTTCCAAATAAAACCCTGGATTACGAGGGGATGGACTTTGCAGGAACTTTTAGCACCAAGGAATCTGAGAATGTATGGCAAGGACTGGACTCCGATCTGCCCCCAAGGTGGAGGAAAATACCTTTACTTCACTTTGGGAGTGCCGCAACCCCAACCCAATCAGCGATACCCACAGTGGTGTTCCCAATCCAACCATCTTCCTAATGATAAACGAAGATGCCATCAGCAAGGTCACTGGGATCGACGCAGTGTATGTTCGAGAGTTCAGAGGTCTCACTGTCCGAGAAGATAAGGCGGGCGACCAAGCGCAAGACCATTCGGGTGGAAGATATTGCCTATTCCCTCCTCGGGATCTTCGACGTCTCAATGCCGATCGCAGACGGCGAGGAGAACGTGGCATTTCGCAGGTTACTCGATGTTATCGCGCAACATTCTCATGATCCAACTTTCTTTGCGTAGGCGGGGTGGTGTTCAAAATATTCCCTATTCCCTTGCATTGCCCTCTTCACCCTCGTCTTTTGGAACGAGAGTCACTGCACTCGGCGGTGGTGATGGCGGCTACACTATCCAAAAGCTCGGTGTTCAGGTCAAGCTACTTCTGATACAGGTGCAAGTGCGCCATTTGGACCATCACTACACACTTCAGCCCCTCGACGCAAACCTCTTACGGATCATGACGGTAACGGGTCAGCTCCGGCGTCGTCCCGATGTCTTTTAGGAGAAAATTGTGCACTCGGAGTAGTCAACTTCGACCGGCAACCCCATCCTGGTGACAATGAAGACGACGATGGTTTTCTTTTTGTGGGGAAACGGTACTTTTGCGTGTTTGATAAAGTCTTCTCCGGTATCGTTTCCGAGCACTTTTGGGCAGCTCAGCCTGAAACTGGAAACGAGAGATATTTTACCGATGATAGAACGCAAGGATTTGGGGGCACGTCCTACAACCGTTTGCCTTATACATTCTCTTTAGTTGTCTTGTGACGTGTCTAGTGCTGAAGCTCCTCGGAAGTCTACAAAGACGATTCAACACACATTAACCCATTTATGATGCTGAGGATAGTAGGTCTCCGACGAAACAGTACACACCGGTTACCCGCCTACACACTTCCATTCTTGTGAGAGCCCTCTCTTTACAATTTCAGGTTTCCATGTCCGCTAAGATTGTATAATTACTACCATGAGTGTTCCTGCGGTATCAAGCCATTTTAGGGATTTCCATACCAGAGCTTGCAGCGTTGTTACGTCGATAGGATACCCATTGTCAGTCACGGCGAGCCATATGTACATCATCCTGATCTTACACTGGCAAGCCCCGCCCGCAGGGTAAAAAGTGTCCTCACACCCATATCATGCCCGAGCTCTGATCAGGACGCCAATATCTGCGCCTTCGTTCTCTCTTCCTCGCGTTTTGCCGCCCGCTCCTTTGCCTGCTCCTGTCTTATCGCCGCCTTCACCTTTCTCTGCCGCTTCCGCCGACCGTTGCCGCGCTTGGGCCCATCGACGGCAACAGGCTCCGCCATGCGCTGCTTTCGTTTTGCCAGCTGTTCCGCACGTTGTTTTTCGCGTTTTTTGTCCCGCTTGCGGAGCGTCGTGAAGGACGCTTTGAGGAGGCTACCATAGGCGGCGTGGAATTTTTGGAGATCGGAAGGGGAGACCTGGCGTGATCATGTCGTGTGATCATGATCGTGATTATGAGGGATGAAAAGAGGGAGAGAGACGAGAAGGAATAAACGATGGTGGGGATCAGGATGAGCTGGAGCGCGATGAGAAGGAGGGACTCACGTGCGTAGAGAGGTTGGCATTTTTGCCGTCCGTGACACGGATCAAACATGGGTACTCTTTCTCGCTATCCGGGTGTGCATCGTCCATCGTGGTGTCTTCGCCATCATGAGTCACTACGTACGCAACGATGAACTTTTGGAAAGGTAGAACGAATGAAAAGTAGTTGACGCACATCGCTTGTGTGTCAGCCATATTGTCCCCTTGTCTTTTGTTGACTCAAACAACGCAGTGAGTTGTTTGAGAAACTGCAACAATATCGTGTCAATATCACATCTCACAGATACTAGAGATCGCTCACGGTAGCGTTATCGAGGAGCTGCATGGACTAACTCACCGGGTGCAGTCAGTGCTTCGTCAGCCTCATCTAGCTGACGTAATCCATATGTTGCTCATACTCACGCTTCGCTCACGACCGTGACGTTTGTGGGACCGATACAAAATAGAACAAATGATTTTCTTCAACCAGACGTGTCGACGGCGACGATGAACCCCATGGACCCATTTCCACCAGCTACAGGCGGGGCGTCTCTCCTGCTCTCGTTCAGGATGCACACCAAGTCCGTTCTCATCGTCGGAGGTGATGCGCTAGCAGCAAGCAGAGCCTATGCCTCCCTCGAAGCAGACGCTGCGGTCAAAGTCTTCGTGAACGGCGGTCTTGAGGCGGTCTGCGAGGAGCTCAGATGGAGAGCCGAGCATGGTCAGCTCGAGGTGATCGACTGGGACCATCTCCCCGTCCCCGAGTCCTCTGCAAGTTCTCTGGATATCGACACCCCAAAAATGAGCCGGGACATGGCAGCCTTGGCTCACTATCTTGCGGATACCCCCGTATCTCTGGTATGTGTCACCGACACCACTTCAACCTCGCCGTTTGTCTCCATCGCACGCCTCCGCGCGACCCATCTCGCCGGGTTATGCCGCGCTCACCGTATTCCCATCAACGTCACTGACATGTCAGAACTCTGTGACTTCTCCTTTACAGCAACACATCGCTTCGTAGACCCCGTTTCGTTGTCCAAGAGCCCCCTACAGATCGGCGTAACCACGAACG
>JBBPQU010001167.1:0-10808 GCA_038092655.1 Boletus sensibilis
AGCAGTGTACTGAAAAAGGAACAGTACTATTTACTCACAATATATCCAAACGTCTTGAATAACATCGTGGCGATAGGACGGCCGGGTAACGCATAGCTTGACTCAGCTCAGCACGGCGACCTCACAACGAAATTAGAACTCATACCCGATGATGAGTTCCGTGATAACACTAGGAGGGGGATGAGAATGAATCAATTAGAAGTACAGAAACCCCTACTTAAGACCGACTTGCTGATTCGTGATCGCTTGAATCATACCACATGGAATAACGTAGGTGAATGCTTCGCGAACACGCATTAGCGACCGGTAGTGCCCATGACGACCGAGAATGGGGATTTACCTATAAGCAAAGCAATTACGAAAGCCCATACTGGCATTTGCGTATGCCACAGTTCAATGCTAATAACACCTAGGGTGAACATGACGGCAAACAGTACCAGATACCACCAATCAGGAACTATTGAAGATGCATGAGAAGAGTGGTGAGCGTGACGGGAACTCCGAAATATTTAATAGCAGCAATATTACCTTGAGGGTATAAACTCATCAGACGAGCATGGATGTCGGGTTCTTCTCCCAAGGATCGCCGACTTTGCTGAACAATCTGCCTCCGGAAGTGAAGGAAAGTATGAACGAGAGTGGCTATGGTATAAACTTTTTACACCGGTCCCCTTCCATGAAACCAAAAGAATTACCTGTGATCGTAGCAAACGACAACCTAGACACCGAGCTCAAGTAGATAAAACAATTAGCCGCGGGATAGACGTACCCATATGATACGGCAAAGCACGTCCTAAAGGTTTTCGAGTGAAGGGCTTCTGAAACTACAAAGAACAAGGGTACGTACGACATGAATAACGGGCTATACGATGCGTATGCCTCCATGTCGAGCGTGACCTGCGGCGTCAGAATTCGGGTGACATTGTACGGCTGCATCATATTATCGTAGACCTGTCGCGATTGGATGCTACCTCGAAATTTCAGCATGTAGACATACTCCCATGGTTACCGATCATTCTCACGGCATATACAATGACATCCAGGTGTTCGTGAACTGGCCGAAGGCTGCGAGTAAGCTGAGTTCCGAATACTTTCAAAGAACTACGGACATAGAGTATGGGCGTTACGATCCCTACACGATAAGTCAGCATGGACGAATAGCGTTGTTTACAGTTTCTTGCGACCCACAGTAAAACACCACGAAGCCAAAGAGAATATTGGCCGCAGCCCACCCTAATCACGGATGTAAGTGAGATGTCCGAAGAATCATCACAAGAAGTCATACATGGTGTGGCTAGCGGTGAGCCAATGTACCTAGATATTGAACATTAACAAGCCCTGTCAGACCAAGTTACACTGAGGAACACGCACGCAATTTGGCTCCAATCGAACGTCATGACAGACATGCCCTGTGAAAACCTTTCATGTATCTCAACTGTAGTTCGTTCGTAATCACACTCACCATCCCATGGATGTAACTTGCCGCCATTCACCTTGTCAACGAACAGAGCAGAAACGAGGATGGGAAAAATGCGACATACCCAAACAATTGTGCAACGACTTCCCAGCCGATTTGAGCTACGCAGTCGATTAACCGAAAAAGCCCCGTGGACTCACCCGCATTTTCGGGCCATATCCAAGTAACCCATGAGAAATACGACAGTCCCTGGACTGACCAAAGGGAACTAATCAGCTCTCGGGCGGGCAACCCGATTTCCAGGCCAACGACGTACACAAATACCCAGGGACAAAGTCTGCGTATCACCGATTTAGTGTCATCTCCGACAACCAGCACATTGGAAGAATAATAAACTTACACCATAAATACGATGCTGCGAGAGCGTACAGGAAGAACCGCTCTCGGCTCATGCCACCTAACCGTCCACTCCCCGCGTACTGTTGCGAATGAAGGGTATTGAACAACGCACAGGTCACAAGCGTTGTCGGCCATATCATGCTGGGCGGGACCACCAGATATCGACGGGCGATCCCGCCCGCTGAGAAGCCAATTAATTGTGTGGAAACGACTAGGAACCATTGATCTGGGTGCAAAAAAAAGGTGGCGAACGACGTGCATCAGTCAAGAGACATTTCCAGAGAGTGGGATGTGCGGACAAGCAAAACTGTAGCGTTGGTTGTAATACACCCTTTGTACGGCGATAATGTCGGTCTAAATTCGGATCAATTGAATGCACAAGGTGGTTCCTCCACGTGCATAGACTTACTGCATAAGCCGATTGCGATCCAACATCGGCCATAATCTACAAAAATGTAAATAACTGGCAAGGGACGGAAGCAGATGGTCCAGAACAAGGCACCAACCGTTATCAGCACATGTTCCTTGATAGAGAACGGACCTGGATTCAACGAAATACCGAATATTCGTTTTCGAGGCATGTGGGATGCCCAGAGGCTCCCGAGTGGATATGAAATTAGTTGTGCGACGATGCCTACGACGGGCACGGAGGGGTAGCGAAAGAAGAGAAATTGGTTGACGCCAGGAATGATCACCGACCATGCCAGACCGAGCACCCAAGTTCGTAGCGTCATCACGGGTATCGATGGGTCATCGGTGTTGGCTACCGCAGAGCGGACTTCGGGGTATGGCGAATCATCATCAAACTCGGAAATTCGGTTCGGCTCAAGATTGGGGTCGTCGAAATCTGAGGTATATTGCTATAGATAACGTTCAGGGTCACGACCAAGGGGACGATGTACTATGTAGACAACGCACGGAAATTTCAGAGGCTGGGTGGGGTTGATCGCACAGTTTGAATAACCCCAAATACTAGGACACTCTCACAAGACTCACCTGAGTGGAGGGTACGAACATGGTCGTCTGACTCCGACTCTTTATCCTGGCTTCCTATCGTTGCAACGTCAGCAAAATATTCGTGGGAAGGCGTGCTGAACCGCCGCAGTGGATAGTCTTGCGACGGGGAGGTGTGCTCGAACGGCATCAAGAGGATTGAGGGGAAGACGAGCAGTGTGAGACCGGCGCCAGCTTGAAGACCTAGAAGAGTGAGAGTTTTGACCAGCCTCAAAAACGTGTTCCTGACCGTCGCGTAATTATGGAAATTGCTCAAGTGATAGCTACCGACCGATCCCGGTTGTAATGTACATGGGCGTTACTGCTAGGCCCAGGTGCGCCGGTGCCACCGTGGCATGAAACATCTATCCGCCGCCGTGAATGTACAAATCTGTGCTAAGAAAAGCCTAGAAGATGTTCAGAGAACGTTGGGGTTTCATTTCGAATGGCTAACACAGTTCTCCGGGCCACCATCACAAATGCGGTGACCGAGGGAGATGAGCGCTCCCACCGTATCATGTACGTAATCATCGAAGTTTGTTCCGGCTGAACTTCAAACCACCTCCAGCTCAGTTTTGCTCAGGCAATCCTGAAACAATTTTCAAGACATTACAATAGCTATAGTACTTACATTTTTCATGATTTAATGTAGTTTTGAGGATGAATTGCATTATCCCTGCCCATATCTTGCGAGACTAGTTAGCGCAATTTTGATATTACGTAAGCTGTCATTACCCAAAGCAGCCAGTCCACCACACAGCCATCATTGGATACCATGTTTCTGATGTTTCTGACATAGGTTCATGAGGAAAGTATGTTCTTGTATTCTATCAGTATTCCGCATTTTTCAATGTGTGTTAGGATGCATTTTCATATTTTTTCTTGATAGGGGTATTGAAAATAGCATATGACAAATCTCTAAAAGATAATTATATGGGCACAAAACCTATCAAAAACACAACATTAATCTGATGGTCAAGACTGCTCTATGGATGCTCTTTTGAAGTGTATGCTGGTCAGCTAAATCAGTGTGGCCCAGGGAACAGTGAAAGAGTTTTGTAACAATTGTGCACCTCTCAATGTTTTTGGTGGTGTAGGCTAGGCACTGAAGCTCTATGTCCAATGTGGTAAAACAAGCATGGAAATTGGAACCATCAACTACATCGGTGGCTTGGTGCTTCCCTCAGGCTGTCTGTCATCTCGCCATTAATTATGGTATTGTCGAGCCTCATGCCGTCAATCTGAGGCGGTTTCACTGGTCTGGGTGGTCAGGGACTGGCCCTTACCAGGCTCTTGGCGTCGGATTGCTGACAGTGGGAGTAATGGGGTACTTCATCACAAGCCAGATGCGGCACACGCGTGTATTACACGGGACACGAAACTTATTCGAACCTCTCGACGTGCCAGAGTGTAAAATCGGTCCTCTGTTACAAATCCGCGGTATGCCAGCAAGTCTCAAGCTGGATCCCACATCAAGTCGTTAAGCGGAACGTCGAGATCCCGTGCGAGTGCCAATGCAACATCATGCGATATGCCACATTTGAACATCGGGGGTCCATCCAGCTTGTCCATCGCACTCGTTCTGTGCAACACCCGCATGAGGGTCAGCTCCGCGATCTGCGACGTCAATTTAGTGTTCGTTGCCTGACAACCGGACAACATTAATAGGAAAAGTGGCGTACAGTGGCGTGGATGTAAATCCGCCCGATTTCCATGTCCGTATATTCTCCTGGCAGTTGAAATCGAGGATCATGCGGTCTTGTCTCATAATCATTTTCCTCCAACAACATGCCCAAGATTGCGAGCAGTCTATCTAATGGAAACGTCGCAGGGCCAAGCAACCGTTGGGAAACCTAGTAAATGAATAGAAACGGCCGTTTGAATGACACGAGAAAGTTGGAGTTCGGGCCCGTACCTTGACAACTGTTTGCGCCCCCCCACTTTTCTTCGCAGAACCCGATTTCCTCCGCCTCTTTTTTCGTTCCTCTGTTCCTCGGCTAAACATCCGCATATCGCTCTTTGATGGATTAGTCGATGCCAAGAACGCAGCGATGAGAATGAATTTGGACATCCGTGGAAGATGCTCCACTTTAAAACTTGGCACCGGTTTCACCCTGCTTGAGAGACCATCGCGGTTAGGTGTGGCCGATGTTTGACCCGCATCGTAGTCGTTATTTGCGGCCCAGTCAGCGGCGTTGTCGAGGCGTGGGTAAAGCGCATCTAAAGCCGCTGTGAATGTCGGCAAGAAGAACTTGAACAGACGCAAACGACCATCCGTTCCCGGTGGCTCGAGTTCAGGGAGATCTGATCCCTCCTCTTCCGCTTGCCGCACCAATTCCTCGTATTGACTGATAACTGGCTTCACGAAGCCCAGCCACCGAGCTGCGGCGACGTATTGGAGTTCGAGGGGATCGCTTGTGTATATTGATACGGTATTGTAAAGCATCTCCACGTACTGTTCATAGAGCGGCTGTAGAGCGGGATGATAGCTCATGTGAGATGTGTCAGACGACAATCGAGATAGGGATGTACTGCGGAACGCAGACACGAGCCTGTGGAGGACATCTGCAATAGCAAGTCGCTGGAAGAAAACCCAAAAATTTGCGCTGTGAGAGAGTTACCTTGTTTGGCCAGGGGTTCAACGTCGACACGATACGGGTCAGGTGATGCACCTAGGGCGGGCCGGATGTTTTCCCAACTGACGGATGATAACAGGATAACCGAGACGTTGATTCGCGACTGTATGGAGACCACGTCAATCAGTGATACGCTTTCCTCCACGTAAAATCGCGCTGGATGGGTAAGGAATGAGTTGACTGACCAGTTCGGCTAAACGAGACAGAGGGACAATTAACTCTGGGAGACCCTCAGATAGCCTCTCAGCCTTGTCGATCAGGATTACCATCGATGGATCCTGCTCGTTTGCGGAAGCAACCGCCTTGCCCTTTCCTTTTCCTTTTCTTTTGGAGGGATCGCCAGTACGCTCGATACGTAGCCTCCTGAGCCCATGCAGAAAGCTGTCGATGCTGTCATTGTATCTTTGTGAATCATCCCCAGGCCATACTTGACACCCATTCTCCCATGAGGGCTTCCACCCCGCGAGCGCGTTGAGAACGGTATCATAGAATACGCGCGGGGTGAAACAAGCCACAGCGTTTACATGTGCGTAGAGAGTGGGCGGAGCACCTGAGATGGAAGAGACATTATGAAATATGGCGTCGATGACCGAGGTCGTGATGCGCGGGTTGTTCGCGTCTGTGATGTATATGAATGGTGGCAGGTATGTGGATGCCAGAGTAGTGAGATGCACGATAAATGACATGTAGCCGGGGTGTGCATCAGAGATTTTCTGGATAAATGCTTCCTCTTCATCCATATTCTCTGTTTTAATCGAGTCAGTGACGCCTTGGAGTTGAAGCTGAAATGTTCAGATACTGGTTGTTTGGTCTTGTTTTATTCTAAAGCCGTTGACTAAGTAAATCTACACAGCCACTCCTCCGTCTTTTACCTCCAGGGTACAACATGGGGAAATTGAACATCGCCCACCACAAGTCCTACCACCCCTACAGACGGGACAACATCGAGCGCGTCAGAAAAGATGAAGAAGAAGCAGCCCTCAAAGACGCAGAACAAGAGGGCCGGATCGCGCTCGCGGATGCAGAGGCTCGGTTGACGGTGTTGCGCGAACGCGCAGGGATCGATGGGAAGGGAAAGCAGAAGGCGAATGAGGTGGAGGGTCCAGATAGTGCAGGACTGGGACCAGGGAGTGGAACAGGGATTGGGTCTGGGAAGCATATCAACTTGTTCGAGGATCTGGAGCAGGTGAGAGTCGCTAGCATGTCTTGTCGCATTCCTTGCTAAAGACGTGGCACTACAGCAAGCGATGGTGACCGCAGTCCGTGCGACCAAAAAGACAGCAACCTCGGAAGCCGAGAAAGGCGTCCCGCTTGCTCCAAGTACCAAAGACCTCAATCCTTGGTATTCAGACAAGGCAAGAGACCGTGGTCAAATCTCAGAGGATCAAGAGGACGAGAAACGGTAAGCAGTTGGTCACACTAGCAAACGTTCTCTGACGGTATCGACAGACAAAGGGATCTTCGCTTTAAATCTATGAATGACCCGCTTACCTCTATAACGCAACAACTGGCCACTCGTTCATCCTCACGACCACCACTTCCCTCAACTAATTCACGTTCCCGAGACCACCGTTCGTCTCGCCATTCTGATCAGCCTCCAGCTGCGCTTCCACCCCCACCAAAGCAACTAGACCCAACAACCACACGTTTGAACCGAGAGTCGTCGGAGCGCGAACGCGCACTGGCCCTCATTCGCCGGAAAAGGCGGGAATTGGCAGGCAGCGAAACACCAAGCACCGTCCATGGTGGCATGGACGAGGGATATGGCGATGTGTACAATAAGAGAGCGGTAGAAGAAGCTCACGCACACAGGGATAGATGGCGAAGAAAAGGTTGGTAAGACACCTCGTCAGGGACTTTGTATTGTCATTTTCCGGATAACTTGGATTGTACTACAAGAGGTTGTAAATTTGAATGTCGAAACGACTCCGATGTGTGCCAAGATATTTGTGAGGGTCACTATCTGTGTCTAGTCTGGTCACCAGACTCTATCGACGGCGCCACTGACAGGTAGATACGACCGACTATCTTGCCTCATAGATACGGTCTGGTCACCAGATTAATCTGTGTCCATGATAAGCAACGTTGTCTTTCAAGCTGAGATCCATCCAACGAGTCAGCATGCCCATCGCATCGCCCGCCCTCGAACAATCCATCCACATCGTGCCCACCTTCACGCTCGAAAATGGTCGCCTTCTGAGAGACGTTCCTGTCGCGTATAAAACATGGGGTCGTCTCAACGAATCCAAAGACAATGTCATGATCATCTGCCATGCCTTCACCGGCAGTGCCGACGTAGAAGACTGGTCCGTATCCTCCTCTTTTCTTCCTCATCCTTATTCAGACCGAAGATGCTCTAGGTGGGGCCCGCTTATGGGTCGTGGAAAGGCTTTTGACCCCAATCAATTCTTTATCTTCTGCGCCAACGTTCTAGGTTCACCATATGGAACGGCTTCCCCGGTCACGCTCAACCCAGACACGGGCCATCCGTACGGCCCCGAGTTCCCACAGACATCCATCCGTGATGATGTTCGGTGCGTTCATGTGATCCGCAGTTTGTCATGACATCTCAACCTCTCCCCCCCACCTATGCACGCGGGCAGACTACACAAGTCCGTGCTCGACCACCTCGGCGTATCACGCGTTGCTGTCGCCATCGGAGGCTCCATGGGCGGCATGGCAGTCCTCGAGTGGCCGCTCTGTAGCCCTCCAGGTTACATCCGTCACATCATCCCCCTAGCCACCTCCGCCCGACACTCGGCGTGGTGCATCAGCTGGGGCGAAACCCAGCGCCAGTGCATCTACAGCGACCCCACGTACCAAGACGGCTACTACATCTCCCAGCCATCCTCAGGCCTCTCCGCCGCCCGCATGGCTGCACTACTCACCTACCGCTCGCGCGACTCCTTCGAGAGCAGGTTCGGAAGACGTCCGCAGGTCGCTCCTGCTCCTGCTCCTGCTCCTGCTTCTGACCCCAACGCCCATCCTCACACAAAGTCGATCGCACCCCCCGCACTCTCAGCATCCGACCAGGCCCTCATCGCGCACAACGAAGGCCACCAGCGCGCATCCCGCCCACACTCCCAAACACAATCCCCATCCAACTCAGCACCGCCCTCCCCCGCGTCCGAGAACGGCCAGCACGAACCCCCGCCGTCCCCACCCATATTCTCAGCACAGTCCTATCTCCGTTATCAAGGCGCCAAGTTCGTCGCCCGGTTCGACGCCAACTGTTACATCCACATCACGCGCAAAATGGACACGCACGACCTCGCTCGGGGACGTACCACCCTCGCCACCACCAACGGCAGGACCGCCGACCCGCAATCCTCCAGAGCCCAATCCTCCGCCCTCGCAGCCATCCTCGCCACCCTCCCTCCCCGAGCGCTCGTCATCAGCATCGAGACAGACGGTCTCTTCACACCCACCGAACAGCGCGAACTCGCGACACATATCCCCGGCGCGGAACTCGTCGTCATTCCATCCCCCGACGGACACGACGGGTTCCTCCTCGAATTCGAGCAAATCAACGGGCACGTGCTTCGCTTTTTGAAACGAGAGTTTCCAGAGTATTATGAGGGAGGAGGTGAGGACGAGGGTGAGGGTGAGGGTGAAAGTAAGGAAGGCGTACTGGAGGATTTCTCGGTAAAGAAGACAAGTTTGTTTGGCGAGGCGGAGGCGGACGTGACGAGGTGGTAATTCACAGGGCAGGATTCTAAGTAACTTATTTGTAGCGCCAATGTAGTGCATTATTCCACGACGTACGCGACCACGTCCGTAGATAGTACCATCCAACTGGTACGAATCATGATCCTTGACTAATTTCCTCTTTCACCGAGAGTCGCTCACACGGAACGAGTCATCCAAAAGAGTTTGCGAGTCAGTTCCACGATTACATCGAATATCATATACGTAGCCGATACAGTAGACATTGGTGAAGGGAGAGGAGGCATGCCAGGATGAACGACAGTGGGGGGACAAGGATGTAAAAAGGTTCGTCGACTTTGGATAAAACGAGAGACTGGAGGAAGCCTAGATCCGGATCCAGAGCGGGTATTTTTTAAAAAGGCTACGAACGAGAGAAAAAGGAATGCGAAAGAAGAACGTATGAAGAGTCAATGAGGGCAGAAAACAAAACAAAACAAAATGACGACGAAGCCAGAAACACACTCGGACGTGATGCGTTGAAGCGTTTAGTACCGCCTCGACCCACCACCGACCAAGCCCTCGATCGAATGATGTTCGAGCTCGTTCCTCGCCTTCAAGATCGACGCATGCATCTCCTTCATCGCGTTGCCCAACTTGACACCGAATCGACTCAAAATGTCCCTCTGCCATGCATCGTACTTGGCGTTCACCCGCGCTTGCACCTGTTCGTAATCGACGACGCAAACGCCGAAACTCCGCTGCGTGTCCGAGGTGTCGAACGTCGATCGCGCTTTTTTGATTTCGGTGAGGAGTTGTTGCCAGTGTGCGAGCGAGTCTCCGAGTCGGTTGAAGACGTATTCGGCTTCGAGGTCCCAAAGCGATTGAAATTGCAGCCATTTGGCAACGTAGTCTTTCAGTTGCTGGACCTTGAGTTCGATGAGGGTGAATGGCCGCTCTAGGGTGTTGTCAGAAAAGTGTGTCAACTGTGTAAGCGCGTGTGTCAGCGGTACTGGTAAGTGCAGACAAGTAGAGTTCACCCACGAGAGAAGTGTACGTTGTTTCAGAGGTGAGATTCCGTTGCATTTGCAAACCAATCTCATATCTCGAGCTTTGGATACGGCGTAATCGGCAAATAACGCCTGCACATGATTAGCATTGCCACCACAACTGGTCTGAAGTGACGCTTACCAAGCCAGTCATGCAGTTGTTTGATCCACGTCGAACGAGCATACTCTATTGGAGGGTCAAGGAAGATGACTTGGTTCTGTATCCGAATCTCGTGCACGATAGGTTTCACAGCCATGTTTCCTTCCAGCATCTGCGGAGACCTCATAAGCATGCCCTCCGAAGTATGAATAGGTCACTGACCTTCTCTTCCCGAACACCTTTTCCAGCTCGTCGTTTGTTGGTTATGTCACGTGGAGGTAGGGGATCACGACGAGTATCTCCATCGTCCGTCCGATCAAACTCAGAGCACCAGACTTGAATGATATGCGTGAGACGCTGCAATAGTATGCCTTCTATCCGCTTATCCAGTTCCGCTACCCAATGTTCCAAATTGGCGTAGCCCTCCAAGTTCAAACGATCAATCTAAACAAAGAGCGCGGGAAAAAAGAACAGGATCAGCATGGCATGTTCCGATGCAGATAAGACTCATACCGCAGCCTGAATCTTGCTTAAAAGTTCCGAGAAGGCCTCGTGGGTATACGCACATG
>JBBPQU010001168.1:0-10804 GCA_038092655.1 Boletus sensibilis
GCTGGTTTTAGACTGGTCTATTTGTTTTCTTGATTTTAAAAAGACCAGACTGGTCAGTAATCAAATCCAGTGCAACTGGACCGATTTGGTCTGGTTGCAAGTGGTCCAGTCTGGTCCAGTTTCCAGTTTTTTGACCAGTTGTGGACCGGACTTTTAAACACTACTGACTATCAACAATCTTTGGTCTGATCTGTTCATGAAAGCAAATCTTGTGGCCATGGTGGTGTTTTCTGAACCAAAAATGCACTACAGCATGATTTCTGGTGGCCTGGTCTGAACACCTTTGTATGAAAATTTGTGGCCAGTTGTGCCACTTGCCAGGCCAATGAAGTGCTCGCCCCTTCCAACAGGTCCTTGTTGATCTGATCATGGACCTTCTGCCATCCCAGGGCTTTGATAGTATCATGGTTGTGATTGACCATGGCTTTACAAAGGGGGTAATTATCCTTCCCTGTCTCAAAACCGTAGATGCAGCTGGTGTTGCTGCCCTCTTCTTCAAGCATGTCTTCTAACACTTTGGTTTACATAATCACTGCATCTCTGATCGAGGCTCTCAATTCACCTCAGTCTTTGCTAGAGAACTTGTGCGCCTCCTCAAGTATGACTTAGCCCTTTTCACCACCTACCATTCTCAAACTAATGGCCAAACCAAACAAGGTAATCAGGAACTCAAAACCTATCTTCACATATTCTATGATTGACATCCAGATTGCTGGGAAGATCTTCTTCTCATGGCAGAATTCTCTCACAACTCATCTCTATACTCTTCCACTGGCAAATCCCCTTTCACCTTGATTCTTGGCTACAAACCCTGCTCTTATCCACCAATTGGTAAAACCTTCCTTCCTATCCTTAGAAAGCAACTCTCAGATCTTGAAGAAGCATGCAAAGAAGCCATTGCCTCCCATAAGAAGTTGCAACAACTAATGAAGGAATGGATCTCTTTCAAGTTCCACCCATGGAAGGTAGGAGACAAAGTGTGGATAGAAGGTTGTAATCTCCACCTTAGATACCAGTCCAAGAACCTTGCTCCCAGAAGAGAAGGACTCTTTGAAATTCCACAAGTCATTTCCCCTGTGGCATTCTGCTTGTGCCTTCCTAGTCCCTGGAAAATACATGATGTCTTCCATGCTATCCTCTTATCATCCTATTGAGAAACAGTGGAGTATGGAAGAAATTTCACCAATCCACCACCATAACTTATAGGAAGCAAGTAAGAATATAACATTGACAAGATTCTCTCCCACAGAGTTTCTCAGGGAAGACAGCAAGATCTAGTCTTGTGGAAAGGCTACTCCTCTGCCAAAAACACTTAGGAACCTAAAGACAATCTTTAAAATGCTCATACCCTCCTTCAAGCCTACCAACTTTGTGACCCAAAAGCCTTTCCACTTCAATAAACCCTCATCATCATGGACATTGTACTTGTGCTATTTCTCTTCTTCTTACTCCTCACATCCTCCTCTTCCTTCACTTTAGAACACTCCTCCCTAGTGACCATTTCTTCCTCAAGGTCTTCCTCGGCCCCTTATCCTTCCACATTATCTAGGATGATCTCACAATACTCTCTTCTTCCCTGGAACTCCCACTCTTCCCACTAGAATTCTGGCACTCCAACCCTGAAGTACCAGAATGGGATGGTTGGCAGGTACCCCCTGCCCAGGCTTGGCCAGAAGATTACATTTCCAGTCTTGACCCTATTCTTACCCCAGGCTCAGATCCCACATTCCCAATCTTGCCTGGCTTTCCCATCTCCCACCCCAATCCTAAACATGTCCAATATCCTGGCACTCCCACTTCTATTCTCCCACTGCCCAACTTGCCCCCTGCTGGACAGATTGACTTTGATGAAGTGGTAGCTGAAGTGGTAACAGACCTTTAGGATACTTCCCTTTTCTTTATATAAATACTTACCTCTTTGCTTTTCTTCACCTTATCCTCTTGTCTCTCCTCTTCCCTTCATTATGTCTTTCCCTGGCATTACCCTCCTTGTCGCCCTTACCAATTTCCAGCAGAGAGTTCTTTTCACTGCCCTTCTCAATGACTTCTCTACTGAGTTTGCCATTGAGAACACCCCCTCCTATATCCCAGAGCATGCTTGCATCTAGGGAACTGCACAGGTATACCTCCAGGTGTCAGAGGTTGTACCCGTATCCGTACCCACCAAAAACATGCAACCATGGCATGGGTATGGGTTTTTTCATGGGTCCATGAATGTGGACTTTTACCCATACCTGTGACAGGTATGGATATCTAACATACAGGTTTTACCCAGTGTGTGGCATAGTTGTGTGGAGTGAGGGCAAGGTGTTGGGACATGACAAAAACAAATAGAACAAAGACGAACACAAACAGTTTCCATTTGTGTTTGTGTTTGTTCATGTTCATGATTGGGTGGGGGTGTTTGTTGAATCATCTGCATCAGATGGGGGATGGGGATGACTGGAGGGAATGGTGGTGGTGGTTGGAAGTCGACAAAGAGTTGACAAACTCAAGGTGAGGGGACGGCAAGTGGCAGTGAGGATGGTGGCAAGATGGTGAGTGAGTATGTGTATGAATGCAGATGATGGCCAGTTGTGTATGTGCTCATGCTCGCATGTGTGCATGTATGTCATGGGGGGTGAGGGTGATCTCCATGTCATGGAGGTTGAGGTTGACACAAGGGTGAGGATAAGGTGATGATGAGAGCAATGAGGTGAGAGTGAGAGTGAGGGTGGCAAGGCGAGTGCTCACATGTAAACATGAACAGGAATGCAGTTGTTGTGTTGCTGTTCATGTTTGCATGTGAGGAGTGAGGGTGAGGACATGAGGATGATGGAGTGAGGGTGAGGGAGGCAAGGCAAGCGCTCACATGCAAATACAGCCAGGAATGCAACAATGTGTTCCTGGCTGTGTTTACATGTGAGGGGTGAGGGCAAGAATGATGGGTTGAGGGTGAGGGCAATGAGGTGAGGGTGAGCATGTAAACACAAACAGCAACACAACAATGCATTCCTATTCGTGTTTATAATGTGAGGGTGATCATCATTGTTGTGGTGGTGTGTGGTGGTGTGTGATGTGTGGACCTGTAGGATATGGCGGGTGTCGGTGGCACAGTTACAGGTTTGTCATGGGTCACAAAAATGTGACCTGTGCCTGTATCCATGTCAGGTTACCCATACCTGTGCAGTTCCATACTCACATTGCCCACCTCTATTCCATCATTTCTGCCCTCCAATTCCTCCATGAACATAATCCCATCCCTGGTTGTGACCTCATCCTTTGCAGTACCCTATCCCAAGAGTTTACTAAAGCAAGGAACTTGAGCCTGGACCTGTTCATTGAAGCTGGCTTCATCCACATTGTCATGGATCTCCCAGGCCATTTCTATCATGAGATCTTATACTCTATCATGTGGGTTGAGGAGTTTCCTCTCCCTAGATTCCAATGCCAATGAACTCCCTTTCCTTTTGCAAAGCCTACCAGTAATGAGGCAGATGTCTCCTCCACCTCTTCCCCTTTCCCCTCCCAGGCTAGCACCTTGGTTAACCCTCCAAACTCCCTCTTTCTCCCTGTTGTTCCCCCTCTCTCTTTCCCAACAGGGCCAGTTTGCTTTGTCTATGATGAGGCTGGTCACAATTACAGGAATTGCACAGACCATGAGTGTGCTCACTGCAAGTCATTTACACCAGTGTAAAGAAGATAGCTTGTATGATTTGTTGGAACAAGTATTCCAGTTAGAGCTTGAAGGGTTAATTAGAAGGGTACAAAATGTCTGTCCCTAAAGGGATTTTGGGCAGAGGCGTTGAAAGATAGACCCAAGCATACTAAACCCCACAGATATTAGAGAGTCTAAGGTGAGTCCAGACTGAAGAAAAGTGATTCCCAGAGTCCAAGAATGGAGTGGATGTAGAAAAAGACAGAATGTGGCATGTGGAAAGGCGTAGGATGATGAGAATGTCAGTGTTCTCTGCAGAGACCCACATTGGGCAATTGACGAGGATGGTTCAGACAGGTGACAAATGGTAGTGAGAATCCAACAGGAGAAAACTGACATTGCCAAACCAGCCAACAGGACTTATACTCTAAGGTACAATCCAGACAGGTAAGTAACAAAATAAGGGTTGAGAAGAGTCTGAATGAAAGGTAAGTGAGATGAGACAAGTACAGAGATGAGACAAGTCCATAACACTGGTATATTTGATGTACTAGTTGCTGTCTAACTATCCGAGTCCAATAAGAAGGAAAGTAGATAGATGAAGGGGAAACAGATTCCAGACTGTTCCAGACTTACCACAGACAATGGACTGACTTACCAGACTTACCAGACTGATGGATACAGATCAGGTGCAGTGCAGATTGACAACAGAGGAGGGCTCAAGGCACAGACTAAGGCTAAGGGCAACAGATGGGGCGGAGAATGGGAAAATGGAAGGTTATAACCATAGGGAGCAGATGCTCTCTACATCCACAGAAAACTTAGAAACTAACTATCCCAGTCAGGTCCTGAGACATGTTGTCAGACACACAGAGGTTGGAGTCTGAAAGGAACAATGGAGGATTGTGTTAAGACTGTGTTGGACTCCTGAGGGTAACTCCAGAACTCTGGAGTTCTTAGGGATTGAGACGTTGGCTTCACTGTATGTGGTGCGCCTTTGTTGATCTTCAGTGTCTCGTATTTCGGAGTGGAGTGGAGAAAGGGACTGGAGGTGACTCAGAGGGTTTGGAATCTGTATCAAAGTCAATAACAAAACTAAGTACAACAGGAGTAGTCCGGAGGACTTTATATAATACAGGGGCATAGGTATTAGTAACAGAGGCGGAGCAGATTTGTAAGTAAGACAGAACCGGAGGAGGTGTGGAGCTGGAGCTCTGCTCCTAAGTGAGACACAGGATCAGAGGAAGACAGAGGGCGAAGCTAGTACATATACAGAGGAATGGAATGTAAGTAGCATAAATAGGTCCAAGAGGTAGGAGTTGTGTCTCAAAGAGATTGCACTGGAGTTCGTATATACAAAGTTCAGAGTTGGTTCCAGAGGCCAGAGATTCGGTATATGACAGATTTAAAACATCCATGCCACGATCCACTAATCTTTTTCCCCATCTCCCCTCATTATGTCTTCTTTTCAAAGTTGAATGGCCACCATCTTCCAATGCAGGGACCCAATAGGCATCCAGCAAATGACCACGAAGCGGGCCATCGAGCTTGTGTCCAAGTGTATTGTCAGATTGGCCACTGCCACTTCAGATGTGAAGGAAGAGCTGCTGAATGACCAGAAACAGTGGCTGATGGATTGGACAAGCGCAATGGTAGATCATGGAGTTCTTGCTGCGAGTCTGGAAGCTAATCCACTCTTAGAACCATCTTCCGGAGGTTGTCAATGAGGCAGCAAAGATAAGTGTCAGAGTAGAATTTGACAATGACATGAACATCATGATTATGGAGGCCAAGGAGATGCATGCCTGCTGGACAGAGAAGTTTGCGGCACCCCCTTTGAGCTTGCCCAAGCTGGAACTGATGTCAATGCAGATGGAGGTCGAGGAGGTCGAGGAAATAGTGAGGGTTCGGGTCCTGGAAGCAAGGGGAGTGTTGTCTGAGGCCATTTCTGGACTCTCAGATGCTTCGTTCATGAGGTAGATGGTGGGCAACAAGGTGAGTCTCCTTGTCAGATTCCATTGTCAGCACCCAGATTGACTTATCCAGTCATAGTGTGCCAGGACATTCAATAAGGATGCATCAGACAAGGAAGTGGAATCCATTATGACAGAGATGAGAGTGGTCCAGCTGGAGCTGTGCAAGAAGTGTGTGAAGGGCGGATTGGAGTGCACTAGGCCAAAAGGTGCTGCCTGCGAGAGGTGCATCAAGGCAAAGGTGAAGTGTAGTTAGTCAACTGGATGTGGAGGATGGAAGAAGGAAAGGTGGAAGTAGAGGTTCTGGGTAAGTGTTTCTGCTAATCCTTCATGATACTGGACTGATGGATTCTTAGCATGGTTGTCTCAGGTTGCAAAGGTGAGCACACCATGCGACCAAGAAACTCTGGAGATCATGATGCTCATGGAGTCCAAGGTCGAGGAGACATGGCTGGTCAGAGGGAAGGGAAAGGGAAAGGCAGCGCCAAAGAAGGTTGCAGCTGGTACTTCTGGATGATCTGATGCAGCAAAGACACAGGACTGTGTGGTTCAAAACCTGCTCCGTCTGCAGAGGCGGGTTCACAAGATCCAGTCTAGCACGAAGGTGCTGGAGGTGGAACATGGTGAAGTGATGGGGGAGATGGATGAGGTGATGGATGAGCTCCATAAAATCCAATAGGTCCATGCCACTCCTCATCTTCTTTTATACAATGTATCCATTGGTTTTTGTCTTGAATCAACCTGCGAAAATCTATCTAATCTATCTAAGTTTGAGTCTAGTCTGAGTCCATGGTCTAAGTGAAGATAAGAGAATAAGCAATAGTAAAAGAACATATAAGGAATGAAACCGGGTGCAAGTGTCCGACTTGACTTGTGTTCTTTGGTCTTTTTTCAAATTCTTTTTTGGATTGTCCTGGATGCAGAACTGTATGTATGGAAAGAGTGTAGTGTTTCAGTACATGATTGAATGAAAACAGAATATTAGTACGGATTTGTGGAGACACTGTGTATTTGGAACTAGAGAGAGAGAAGAGAGAGAGAGAATGATGAGGTGACTATCTGTTGGATATGTATGTACGGAATGACTTTCTGTTGATATTTTTAGTATTTTTCTTTTTGATTCTGATATGAAACAGAATTAAGGTGCTTGCTGGACTAAACCTGGGGTAAGACAGAGATCTATAGTATCAGAGCGGGGTTATTTGATGTAGTGGTTTTATTCAAGGTCATCCACTAATGAGTCTTCTTTGTCGGACTCTTTGACATCTTCTTCTACCAGCTTGTCCAAGTCTTCATTATCGAGTCTGGTGAGTCCTGAGATTTTGAGCAAAGTCTGAAACCTAGGGTAATAAGGTAGTAGATGGAACACCACATATCATAGCTTGGATACCATCTGTCTAACTCAGCCAGCACGTATGATCCTCCGGAAGTCCAGCAAAGGACAACCATCGAACCAAGATACCTTGGCTTCATTTTCCGGTTGAGTTCCTTTTCAATCCAAGTATTCCGGGCTGGAAATTGTAGTCTTTGATCCAGTTGAGTCTTGAACACCACCTCAAAATGTTTGATGGACTCAAAACGAGCCTTTTGAACTTGCTGTTAGATTGTGTCCATGTCCTCCTGATGCTTTTGGAGCTGTCAGGCTCTCCAAGTGATCAGTCTGGACAGGGATGGTGGATCAGTATTGGGGAGTGGAACATGAAAGGTTGCTTCAGATAGGTCGAAGGGAAAGAGTGGCTCAATGCCATGAACCATGAAATACAGAGACAAACTAGTTGATCTAAGGATTATTACTCACTTGGCCCAGAAGATCAAGTGAGCAGCAGTATGCCAGTGAAACTCCCCCCAATTGGAAGTTTTAATGATGGCCTCCTAGATATTGAAGTGCCTTCAGTCAACGATTCTGTTTGCCTGAGAATTGTAGGGGGATATGCAGATGTGCCAGATATGATATCTGTCTGCCAGGATATCTAAGGCTAGGATGAAGGTGGGTCTGTTGTCAGTAACGATCTTGGATAGAGCACCCCACTGGCACAGGATATCTTCTAAAATGAAAGCTGCAAGAGCAGCAGCGTTCTTGGACTGAAGCATATGCCACTCCGGATATGCCATGAGAGCGCACTGGGCTTGGATGATATACTAGTATCCACTGAACTTAGGCATGACCATAGTGTCCAGGTGGGCTCTTCCAAACAGACCACCAACAATTGGGATGGTAGATAGAATGTGAAATTTCTGGGTCTGGTGCACTTGACATTGGTGACAGGTCCAGATGAATCACTTGACATTGTCAACTAGCATCAGCCACCAGAAGTGGAGCAATAGACAGGTCTGGACAGAGAAGACACCCTTGTTCCTGAGGCTATTGTGAGCCTCCTGGATGAGTCCATAATGTTGCTGCTCTGGAGGTACAAGTTGGTGGTGTCTGTGTAGCTCTCAGCTCCATGATGATCCATTGAGCATGAAGAAGCGGGTGGCAGAATTGATGAAGGACTGGAAGTCTGTGTTGGAAAGGTCAGAGGGGTGGACTCAAGTTTCAAGAAAGTCCCAGATCTGGGCAATCCAAGCTTCTTTAGCAACAGCTTTAATGGATTGGGGGGAAATAGGGTTGCCCGTCTGGTCAACAGATCCAGATTCAGACTTGGAACCTGAACCTGAATCGGAAGAAAGAGAAGCAAGAAAAACAAAGTACATTGGAGTGGGCAAAGGAAGTGGGGGCAGACTGTCTGAGTGGTAATAAACTCTTGCAATGTCCGAAACAGAGGTGAAAGGAAAAGGATGTTCATTAAGTAAGGAGATGGAAAAAGAACACGTGTCATTGAGCCAGTCCTCAAAGTCATCTTCCTCAGGCAGATCATCATTGGAAGGGGAACAGTGTGACAATCTGACTGATCCAGAATGATGTGGGGCAGGGATATGAACAAGGTGGAAGTGAAATAAAAGAATACCAGCGATCCACCAATTGATGGTCATGTTCGGCTGCAAGTCTGGGTTGTTAATCATACCTTGGATGTATTTAGCATCCATCTTAACTCTAAGGTTGGTGACTCCGAAGATGAAAACTTGGACTGCATGCAAGGTGTGGAATAGTCCATAAAGTTCGAGTTTGGCCTGCAAATAGCGGCTCTCAACTTCTGTCAGGCTAATGGATCCAAAATGGTTTGGATAGTGTTTGCCATCCTTTCCGTCCTGTGACAAGATGTATCCAACTGCGATGATGGAAGTGTCCATGGCAAGGACCACTTCACATCCAGACTCATAATTGAGGCGGCAGAGTGCAGGGGACTTAATAATCTTGTCCTTCAGATGATTCATAGCTAAGTGGTGGGAGTTACCCCATTCGAAAGGAACTTCCTTCCGTGTCAAGTTGACTAACAGACAAGACATGGAAGTGAAATCATGGATGAAGATGTGGACTACCCCACAGGTACCCAAGAAATCATGGACCTGAGTGAGATTGGTACACTCCAGCCAGTCTCGGATTTTCTGAACCTTGACTGCATGCAGAATCCGGCCTTTGGACATGCACTTGTGTCCAACAATAGTTGCGACCAGAGCGGCAAGCACAAATTTCTTGGTGGACACTGTGGCTCTGATGTTCTGTAAGCACTGTAGGATGTGGTTAACAACAATGAGATGGTTCCAAATGAACTTCTGGATCAGCAGATTTTCAGGGATGGTCTTATAAGAACCATCCTCTTGCTGATACCGGGTTGTCTCAGATTTGATAGGTAAATCATTGATGGATGGCATCATATGATGCGGAATCTTGTCTTGAAGGATGAACACTATGTTCACTTGGTAGACCTGTACTGTGTTAGTATGTCCTATTGGAAGAGTGGTGAAACAGTGTGGTCCAAGTGAACTAATGAACATTGTCATGTCATGAGGGTCAACATGGAGCAGACATTGGTTGTATCCTGCAAATAAGTCCAGCATTCTGTAAACTGCAAATCCGGCAAATGATTCCGCAAGATATTTGACAAAAGGTAGGACTGATGAATCCTGGATGGTGATGACATTGAGGGGTTGGAGGTCATGAACCAACCAGAGGGTCTTTCCATCCTGCTTGAGCATGCAGAACTAGCAGGAATGGTACACTGCGGTGGACGGCTCATAAACTCCGGAAGCAATCTGGTCCTTGATGATCTGGATGGCTTGGTCCCATGCTGACAGCAGAACCGGCATATGAGGGACCATCAGTATCTTGACCAGAGAGAAGTACTATTCATCAAGGTGACACCACTCAGTTGGAATCCAAGCAAAGACCTTCTCATGGTTGCAGACTAACCACCAGACCAACTTAGTTCCTTGGACCAAAGCCATTTTGCGGGATTGAGGTCTAAGGCATTTGCACACTCCTGTGTAAAATGGAATTCAGGGATAAAATCTGGAGGATGAGTGGGTAATGGAGTAAATCCAGCAAGCAGATCATCTGGTAACCCACAGATGATGCGGAACTCCTCTTTGAGAGCAGCCATGACCAACCAGACCTTCTTAGTGACTGGCTTGTATGCCAGGAAATATAGAACTGGATCGAAATGGCAAATGGAGTGTAAGGCAGTAATGTGGTCCGGAGTCAAAGTGAATTGAGTGGATGAAAGATAATTGTACAAAGGGGAGACAGATTGATAAAAAACAGCATTCAGAGCACTCAAAAGGGATTAGATAAGCGAAGAAGATACAGCAAGATAGAGAAACAGATAGTTGGATTGACTGGCTCATATGTGTAACTCCCCCTAACCTTGCAGTGGATCATTGATACTCAAAAATCCATCTTGACAATGGACTGGTGATTTGCACAGGGCAATCCTTTATGACAATGGAGGCATCCTTCCATCCAAGGATAAGTAGATATTTTATACTTTTTTCTGGAGTTAGGGTCATGTAAGGTAATCATCTGGGCACCGTCTGAAAAGTCGTCAGTAGTAGCAGACATAAGACAATGAAACAGGTGACCAAGAAGAAGGTCAAAGTTCACGTGAGGAATGACTTGAACCTGAAGGGAAATCTCTCCAGATCTGAAGTCTAGACGGAGGTTCTCTACAATTCTGAGTGTTGATTCCATAGAGGTGTTGGCGTTGGATATGGTGATGGGATGGTCTGACTGGACTAGGAGTCTGAGGCTCTCCCATACCCATTTAGGCATGGTAACAATCTTGAACCCGGTGTTGAGGACGCATGAGATAGTCCA
>JBBPQU010001169.1:0-10802 GCA_038092655.1 Boletus sensibilis
TACCCGTGCAGCGTTCGCACTACACGAGACGATGCAAACAATGGTGGATATTCCATTTGATCAACGCATTCTTTACATACATTTCGGTGCCTAGTTTTATATCCTCGTTCGCTCTCTTGCTCTGTCATTGCTTTGCTTATACTTGCTGTCTGTAACTGCTATCGAGTATCTCAGGAGTTGTGAGGCTTACGTTTCTAAATCATCATTTTTTCTAATGAATACTTGACGAGGAATGTCCTATGTACATGCGACCGCATTCGACGAGAGTGGGGTGGGGTCCAATCGCCTCAAAGGCACTGACGGCCTTGCCTTCTCGAGATGAACTCTTGCGAAACACCACGAGCGGAAAATTTGAATTGTTAGGCTACAGGCGTTTGTCGAGATGATAACATTGCCCCTCAATTTTCGAAGCTGTGACTCGTGTTCGCGTAGAATGCGAAACCGAGACGTCACCCATCGTCCGATAATCGTGATATGTTCCCGTCCGACCTCAATATGTGAATCGGTACGGCGTTCGAGTTATGTAAGACAGGCTTATCTGAGGATGAGGATACGTGAGGGCATCGAAAAGGTGCTTCCTTACCGACCACGATGACCCCTTTCCGGATTTCATGCGGCTCTCGAGTACAGCGCCCCTTTCCTGCTTCGCGTCGCGGGGTCCTTGTTCGTTCTAGCATGAGCGTACTTGTCCAGTGTCCACGGCCTCGTTCCATGCATCTCGCATCTCTTTCACCTTCCTCTCCTTGGTCCCTCGTTGCGCGTTTCTTCTAATGAACTCGTTGTTCGCACGGACGTCGGAGGATGCAGGAGCCAAGATTCCTCGGACGGGCAGCATGCTGGCGGTCGATTGGCTGGAAGGCAACGCCAATGAGAGGGATTAAACTAGCATGTCTTATACTCGCCGTGGGCTGTCCTGCAGAACCGGTATCCGCATCCCTATACTGCGAGAGGGAACAAGGATGCGAGGTTACCCGGCATCGCCGCTTGACATCGTGAAATCCTGTCTGCTTGATTTGTGCCCAAACATAGTAGCGACGAGAGTGTCGGTGTCGAAACGCTACGCATCGCATGTTCAAATTCAAGGTCTTCCTGAGAGAGGAAAAAGTCGCGTGGACGAGTACAAGCGGTGGCTTTGCCGAAGAGGGCTCAGTCTTTCGTCTGCCTCCGAGGGATCGGATTCTGCCAGTTTAGAGGACGGCGAGTGGACGTTCGTGGGTAGACTTTTCACGTACCTCGAATAATGGCGATGGCAATGAACGGCCGAGGCTCCTTTGATGGTTGATTGTTCTACTAAGTAGCAGTGCCAACTTGATCAGACACTCTTCGACGAATAATTGGGACCAGACGCGTGACCATCGACACCGTTTCCTCTGAGCTCTGAGTCACTGCTGACGACGTCTTCCACGCGTTCTTCCCAACCATCATGTCAAAAAGAGGTATGTCCTCTCCCGAAGATGGCCAACTCGTCATCTTCTCGTTCGCAGCGTCAAACGCACGAGCAATCTCGAGACACCCATCATCACCTTGAGTGGGGCACATTCGGTGGGTGCAGGTGATGCATTGCGTGAGTGGCTCATCCGTATCATGCCAAGGCCGAGGATATTGAATTGTCGATTCAATCCTACAGGGAAAAAAAGACCATTGCGCTCTGTTCGCTTGATGGATGTGTACGTCCCGTCCTCTCTCCCGCACGCACACAAGATGAGTGCGTGGGTAGAGGATGCAAACAAAGGACATTTCATCAACGCAGGATGTTAAGAGCTGAGGAAGTCCAACTCAGCCTCGGAGGGTGGCGCTTCGAGATGGCTCGCACAACTATGGATACCGTCGAGGAAGCCGACGGCGAGACCACTTTGAGCTCGCGAGTCGCGACGAATTCCTGCATCTCGTCATCGAGGTAGTTGTCTATGTTCGGTTCGAACATTTTGTAAGTTTTGAGTGACCACCTTTCTATATTGAGTGACGGCGATGGGAGCGACTAGATCCTCTCCTCCATCATATGAGTGACCCTTCCACCCACATGTGCGATCCAGCTCGCTACAGAAACGAAAGCTTGGTTGAGAAGATGGACACTTCCATGGATGTCCGAGTCTGCGACGACCAAGCCATGAGAAGAAGAGATTACAACCGAGATTTCGGAAGTTCAGAAGTCAAGAGGAGAGAATGACAAGGTAAGGTCTGACTGTACCTTGAACAGGTCAGGTGGACACGCTGAATCGTCCACATCCTTGACGGGCTCGATGTCGAAGAACGTGAACTGCCGAAGCTAGACACAGTGTTAGAAGTGCTCTAAGCGGGTCTGATGACCACGACATGTACCGTCTGAAAGCGTGGCCTGCGTAGTTGTTCTAGGTATGCGAGCAGTGGCACATCATGAAGACGACCCATCAACATCACGCTCGACAAGGTCAAAGGCAAAGAAAAAGCCATCGATTCAAAGCACTCCACCGTCACCCAGGACATCGCGTCCCTCATCGCTCTCGCCCTCTCCGACTACAACATCCATCCCGACGCCGACTTGCGCTGGAAGCTCGATGCTTGTTTGAAGGATGAGACCTTGTACGTCTCCCTCTCTTCCTCGTCGTCATCCAGGAACGCTAGGAATAACGGTGACTTGTGCGTATATTCGCAGTCGTACCTATCAACTACCTCCTTTGCCGCACCCCGTTTCGCGGTTCACTACCACTGAGGAACGGTCAGCCCGAACCATCCGCAACGGAGGTGGTGAAAGCCCTCCGCACGCACGCGAGCCATACCCTCGAGGTTCGGACGCATCTCCCCTCTTCCTCCTCCACACTGTCCTCGCCCGTCTGGTATGGCACCAGAAGAAAAACTCGTCGCAGAAGCAAGACGTCTGAGGTGGAGTATGAAGGATGCCGGAGAGTTTGCGTGAGTTTGCGTGAGTCTGCGTGAGTGGACGCGTGCTCGATGGAACGAGATGACGGCGTACATACATGGTTCGTTTCGTCTCTTTGCTGCCCTCTGTCAAACGATCTCGTGCCTTTTTTTTTCATTGACGCCACCCATCTCTCAACCCCACCTTTGACGTCTCAAGATCTCAAGACCCTCCGGTCCAATCACCATTCCTTCCCACTCCTTCGTTGGGCAGTGAACTCACGTTGGACGTCCACCTGCGGTACGTCCCATGTCTATGTTGCCTGGGGACCAGCATCGATCCATGCTGCCGTCATGCAACACATGTCGAGGAATATGTACGCTGACGTATCCACGATATTACAGAATACGCGTGCCTCGGTCGACGAACTCGGTGTTACACACGCCATCAGCGCAACCTGCCCCCCCCCCAGTTTTCGTCTCTGCCTACGAACAGGGAACATGAATCCCACCCCTCCTGGCGGCGTCGTCGTCGGTGGGTCCCGCACAGCCGCTCTCGCTCTCCGCGCCGTGCCGTATGACAGGGGAGTGGTACGGTCCTAGGAGAACCCATCGTTGATGGCATCCGTCGTCGATTCCCTCTCCCAATCCCATCATAGATTTTCCCTCGAAGTAGCCACACCACTTGGACCCCCCGTCCCTCGAACCAATCGCTGGCGACATGGGACGATCTGCGCAGAGTGAACCACACGGCCCAGTGACAAACGGACACGTGGGCTCACCTCCGCTCACTGAGGAAGGGGAGGAAGGGCAGTGGGCCCAGAAAGAGTGACACGACGGAGTACGTCGCCGCCCGCGACGAGGACTTGGAGATGATAGAAATGGGTCAGAGCGATGATGGTGCATCATTCTGATTCGTCCCGGCATCGTCGAGCACGCGTGTGTGCCTTTCACAGCGACTTGTTTCTTCCTCGGAATGGGATGGGAAAGAGGAAGACAGTTTAGGCTTACAATCATGACAGTCGTCTTTGAGAGAGGAAGGAGGGGATGGTAAGCATCACCAGCAAGACAAGAGGAAGATGGCGAATACCACGTACTCCACCCCCGTCTGTGGATGTCAGTACAGCACCGGGATAGGTGCCCAGGAAGACGACGAGATACGGTTCGCCGTTTTTCACGAACGTCATAGATAATACAGTACTATTACATACAGTGGATAGGATGCGACAACAAGGAGAGCCATGGCGAAAGCAATGTTGAAACATACGCATAGTAGAATGTCCGACTACATCACCGGTTTTTTTCGTATCTATCTGCATATCATGTGGTTTTTCGTCATGTGTGGTGTGACATAACTCCCGTCCGAGGTCGTTTAGTGGGTCGTCATCAACAAGACATGGCCAACGCATCATCACAGGGAGGGACCAGCCCTCGTGTGAATGCATAACGATGTGGAATCCCCCGAGAAAGCCAAGAAACCAAAGGTCAGACGAGGGTTCTAAAACAGGAACCCGACCATCTCGACCAGTTCCCCTGGCTCCGCCAACCCGTTCTGAGCTCTCCCCGCCCGTTTTGCCCTCCGCGCAGCCTTGAAGTCTGACCCGCCGATCTTGGACCCGGCGGCTATTTTTTGACGGGGGCGGATGAGGCCTGCGTTGTCGTCGTCGCAGCGTGATGACGACGAGGTGGAAACGAGGTGCGAGGGGAGGGGCGGGACGGGCGGTAATGGCCCAGTCTGATAGACGTGTTTCGTCTTGTGTGACCGGGGTGTGTGTACACGGGCTGCGGTAAACGAGACAGTGTGTACGCTCTCATCCGAGCTGATCGAGAACGCGATGGAGCGTGTGCGTGCGCTAGGCGTGGTGGGGATGGATGTCTTGGGCGTGCGAGGGACGGGGACGGCAGTGCGGGGTGTGGTGGGGAAGAGGGCGGTCGCGGGGACTTCGTCTCCAAGTTTGCGACGGAGGCGCTCGAGCTTGGCGCGTCGCTGCGTGGTGTCGGCGTCTGTGTCCGAGGCTGAGGAGCCCGAGGCTGTCGAGGGTGCATTGGACACGAATCACACAATAGAGAGAGGGGGGACGGAGTGCACGGAGCCGCGGCGTGTGATGAGAAACCGGTAGCCGGAGCTCGTGAGCGAGGTGGGGAGTCGGGGGCATCCATGGAGGGGCTGGAGAGTTTGATGAGCGGGGGGAGGTGGGTGGGTTTATGTTCGCACGAGGTGGAGGTGTCGATATTGAGCAACGGCGTTGCGAAGGGTGGTCAGTAGCGTGGCGTCTTTCCTGCAGGTCATTGGCCAGACGAGCGCACGACGTACGAGGTAGTAAAGAGTTGGTGTTCGTCGTTCGTCGGGAGCGTCCCTTCTGCGAATAATGAGAGACGGTGGAACATGTCCACTTTGACAAACGACCGGATGAGAAACGGTGCTGTCTGTGAGAATGGTCAGGAATGGGGTTGTACATTGACTTTTCTCTAGGGACGATCGAGGAAATGGGCTTGGTGTTTAAAGACTTTCCAGTATTTAATTTGGAAGAGACGGCAAGAAGGTAGTTCAAGTTACGAGGGTACATGTGTCAATGACATTTCGAGACTCTGATAGGTTTCATGTTCGCCCAACAAACAGTCCTTTAATTCGGTAGACTACAACCTGTGCAGGCCCGCCACACAATATCCCAGCGTTTTCCCAACCACCGTATCGAATTAAGTTCGGTCAGCCCGCATGGATTCAAAAGGTATTTGTCTCTTTCTGTCAGCGCGGAGAGCAGTGAAATGATATGTCTGCCAGTTGAACAGTTGCATTTACGGGCGAAATCCCTTGTCGCCAATTTTCAGCAAGGGGGTGAGACTAATTACATCGACGAGGCGATCGTCCTCGATCGCGAAGCACTGGAACTTTGCCCACCTGGCCACCCAAAGCGATCTGTGTCCTTGACTTTGCTTGCTATTCATCTGCGTGATCGTTACGACCAGCTCGGGGCGATGATGGACTTCGAGGAGGCTATTGTCGTCGACCGGGAAGCGCTGGCCCTTCGTCGACCGGGGCACCCAGATCGTTCAACGTCTTTGAACAACCTCGCAGTTGATCTCTCCACTCGCTACGACCAGCTCGGAGCAATGGTGGATCTCAACGAGGCCATTGTCCTTGACCGAGACGCACTGGCGCTTCGTCCGCTGGGGCACCCACATCGTTCAACGTCTTTGAACAACCTCGCAGGTCATCTCTCCACTCGCTATCATCAGCTCGGAGCAATGGAGGATATCAACGAGGCCATTGTCCTCGACCGAGACGCACTGGCCCTTCGTCCACCGGGGCACCCAGATCGCTCAATGTCTTTGAACAACCTCGCAGTTGATCTCTGCACTCGCTACGACCAGCTCGGAGCAATGGTGGATCTCAACGAGGCCATTGTCCTTGACCGAGACGCACTGGCCCTTCGTCGACCGGGGCACCCAGATCGTTCAACGTCTTTGAACAACCTCGCAGTTGATCTCTCCACTCGCTACCACCAGCTCGGAGAAATGGAGGATCTCAACGAGGCCATTGTCCTCGACAGAGACGCACTGGCACTTCGTCCACCAGGGCACCCACATCGTTCAATGTCTTTGGCCAGCCTCGCAGTTCATCTCTGCACTCGCTACGACCAGCTCGGAGCAATGGAGGATCTCAACGAAGCCATTGTCCTTGACCGAGACGCACTGGCGCTTTGTCCGCTGGGGCACCCACATCGTTCAACGTCTTTGAACAACCTCGCAGGTTATCTCTGCACTCGCTATGACCAGCTCGGAGCAATGGAGGATCTCAACGAGGCCATTGTCCTCAGCCGAGACGCACTGACACTTCGTCCACCGGGGCACCCAGATCGTTCAAATTCTTTGAACAACCTCGCAGTTGATCTCTCCACTCGCTACGACCAGATCGGAGCAATGGAGGATCTCAACGAGGCTATTGTCCTCAGCCGAGACGCACTGGCGCTTTGTCCACCAGGGCACCCAGATCGTTCAAATTCTTTGAACAGCCTCGCAGTTGATCTCTCCACTCGCTACGACCAGCTCGAAGCAATGGAGGATCTCAACGAGGCTATTGTCCTCAGCCGAGACGCACTGGCGCTTTGTCCACCGGGTCACCCGGATCGCTCATTGTCATTGCATAACCTTGCATCCCATCTCCGTACCCGATTCACACAATCAGGTCAGTTACAGGACAAGGAAGAACTATTCAGTCTCTATGCTACGCTGGCACATGTGCCCCCCATGGTGTCTTCTACCCATCTGTCTGCCGCTAGAGCATGGATTCGTGCAGCTGAACATTTCCAGCATCCCACAATACTTCTGGCATACCACACGTCTCTTCAGTTACTTACTCGTCATCTCGCCACTCTCCCATCTTTACCTCAGCATCTCACTGTCCTGAAGAGCCTCACGTCGTCGCTTGCAGTGGACGCGTTCTCAGCTTGTCTTCGTAACCACTCTCTGACCAATGCGGTTGAGCTTCTAGAACAAGGCAGGGGTGTCTTTTGGAGCCAGCTCACTCGCCTCCGATCCCCACTCGATGATGTCATTGCATCTGGCCCGGCAGGAAACAAGTTGGCAGCCGAGTTCATGCAGCTGACCTTGCTCATTCGCAATGCCCTCGATTCACCTGGTGCTGATCAGCATGATCGGGTGTGCAATCTCAACGTTAAATTGGAACAAATCGTGACCCGTATCCGCGAGTTGCCCGATCTCTCACGTTTCCTTCTCCCCTCGCTCTTCTCCGATCTCCAACAGGCAGCTCGTGGTGGCCCTGTCATCATTGTGAATGCGAGCAAGTATGGCTGTGATGCTCTCATTGTCTTAGTCGACCAGGATCCCGTTCACATCCCCTTGTCAATCACAAAGGAACGTGTTCGAGAACTGTCATCAAAGCTCGGTACCTTGACTGTGCGCGCAAAGTCGATGAACGTGACAAGAGATCTCGGCATGATCCTACGGAACCTTTGGGACCAGGTTGTTTCCCCGATTGTCGACTTCCTGCAGACAATACATCCATCTCAATCACGCATCTGGTGGTGCCCCACCGCCGAGTTCTGTCTTCTTCCTCTGCACGCCGCGGGTCCGTATAGGAAGGGTCGACGGAATCTCGCTGATTTCTACATCTCGTCTTACACCCCCACTCTCACTGCCCTCATTCGTGCTAGACGGCACGATCCATCGAATTGTGCAATAAATGGCAAACACTTCGTTGCTATTGGTCAAGCGAAAGCCATCGGGGAGCGTGAACTCTTTTCCGTGGGGGCCGAGCTGTCCAACATTGGTCAGCGCGTTGATGGCCTCGCCACATTCACGCGCATAGAGGGTCCGGAATCCTGCATCGCCAGGGTCACCAAAGCACTTGACGAGAACAACTGGGTGCACTTTGTGTGTCATGGCCTCCCAAATCGGAAACAGCCGTTCGAGTCCGCATTCGCTCTTCACGATGGACATTTCACGATCGAGCGCATCATTCGGTGTGAACTGCAGAACCCCCAGTTTGCGTATCTCTCCGCCTGTCACACGACTGTCGGAGACGAGGAAAGTCCAGATGAGGTGATTCATCTCGCGTCGGCGATGCAGTTCGCCGGGTTCCGTTCTATCATTGGGACGATGTGGGCGGTGGACGACGGTGAGACGAACAAGATCACCTCGATGTTCTACGACTACATGAAGGACGAGTGTGGTCGTCTAGATCATACCCGTTCAGCATTCGCGCTGAACAAGACAATGAAAAAAGTGGTGGATATACCACTTGATCAACGTATCTTATATATACATCTCGGTGCCTAGTTTTATATCCTCGTTCGCTGTCTTGCTGTGCTTTGTTTTACTTTGCTTTGCTTATACTTGCTGTCTGTATTTGCCATCGTGTATTCCAGGAGTCGTGAGGCTCAAGTTTCTAAAACATCAGATCGTCGCGCCCGTCCGTGACTACTCGACGACGAATGTCCTATGTACATTCGACCACTTTCGTCATCTCTTTCACTTTCGTCCCCTTGGTCCATCGTGCGTGTTTCTTCTAATGAACTCGTTGTGCGCACGGACGTCGGAGCATGCAAAAGCCAAGACTTCCTGAGTTCAGGGGGCAGCATGCCGGCGGTCGATTGGCCGGAAGGCAACGTCAATGAGAGGGATTAAAGTGGCATGTTTTATACTTGCTGTGGCCTGTCCCGCAGAACTGGTATCCGCAACACTATAATCCGGGGGGTGGACAAGGATGCAAGGTTACCCAGCATCGCCGCTTGACATCGTCAAATCGTCTCTCGATTTGTGCCTTGTACACTGCCCAAACATAGTAGCGACGAGAGCGTCCGTATAGAAACGCTGCGCGTCGCACGTTCAAATTCGAGGTCTTCAGGGAGGAAAAAGTCGCGTGGAGGGTTACAAGCGGAGGCTTCTCCCCCCTCATGGCGGTGAGATCAACTTGATCAGACGCTCTTCGACGAATAATTAGGACGAGACGCGCGACCATCGACATCGTTTCCGCTGAGCTCAGAGTCACCGTTGACGACGTCTCCACGCGTTCTTCGAACCATCGTGTCAAAAAGAGGCACGTACCCTCCCGGAGATGGCCAACTCGTCATCTCCTCGTCCTGCGATGATCGCCAAAAAGGCCTCGACGAGCAATCTCGAGGCGCCCATCATCAGCTTGAGTGAGGCGCATTCGGTGAGTGGGGGTGATGCATTGCGTGAGTGGTCGCTCAGGGGCTCATCCGTATCATGCCAAGGTCAAGATATTGAGTTGTCGATTCGATCCAACGGAAAAAAAAAAACATTGCGCCAAGTTCGCTTGATGGATGTGTTTGTACGTCCCGTCTTCTCTCCCGCACGCACACAAGAATAAGTACGTGGGTAGACTGACATTTCATCAACGTGGGATGTTAGGAACTGAGGAAGTCCATCTCAGCCTCGGAGGGTGGTGCTTCGAATAGCGACCCGGAGCATGTGACCTTTGGGCGGTACCTCTAGAGCGAAGCAAGGGTAAGGACAATCATGAATGGAAAAAAAGGACGGCAATGAGATGGCTCGCACAACGATGCATGGGTACACGCGCCATCAGCACACGCTGCCCCTCCAGTTTTCGTCTCTGCCTACGAACAGGGAACATGATCCCCGCCCCGTCGTCGTCGTCGTCGGTGGGTCCCGCACGGCCGCTCTCGCTCTCCGCGCCAGCGCCGTATGATAGCGGGGTGGCACGGTCCGAGGAGAACTCATCGTTGATGGCATCCATCCTCCGATGCGCTCTCCCAATCCCATCGTGGATTTTCCCTCGAAGTAGCCACACCACTTGGACCCCCCGTCCCTCGAACATCGCTGGCAACATGGGACGATCTGCGCAGAGTGAACGCACGGCCCGGCCCAGCGACAAACGGACACGTGGGCTCACCTCTGCTCACTGAGGAAGGGCCCAGAAAGAGCGACACGACGGAGTACGTCGCCGCCCGCGACGAGGACTTGGGGATGATAGAAATGGGTCAGAGCGAGGATGGTGCATCATTCTCGTTCGTCCCGGCATCGTCGAGTGCGCACGTGTGCCGTGCATTTCACAGCGACTTGTTTCTTCTTCGGAACGGGATGGGGAAGAGGAAGACGGTTTGGGCTTACGATTGTGACAGTCGGTCTTTGGGAGAGGAAGGAGGGGGATGGTAAGCATCACGAGCGAGACACGTCGTTCTCGGAGAGTGGTGGAGAGGCAAGTGTACGAGCAAGGCAAGACGCCTATTCGAATATCGGTGTCGACGGGTGCGGCGTCCAACGCCACGGGCGATGATGGGCACACTGGAGTTTAGTACTGAGGGTAGTGATTTTTTTGTTCGTCATTTTCACGAATGTCATAGATAATACAGTACTATTACATACAGTGGATAGGATGCGACAACAAGGAGAGCCATGGCGAAAGCAATGTTGAAACATACGCATAGTAGAATGTCCGACTACATCACCGGTTTTTTTCGTAT
>JBBPQU010001170.1:0-10786 GCA_038092655.1 Boletus sensibilis
GAACCCCATGACATGGGACAGCATCGATGCAAAATTAGACCGACATGAATACTGGGATTTTGAGGCTTTCAAGGTGAGTTTTAGAGAGAGGACTTATTCTGGGTGGTCGATCTGTAACTCCATCGTCTTTAGGGTGACGTCGAGCTCGTGCTGTTCAATGCGATTCTATACAACAAACCCGGGACGGCTTTTTACAAGACTGCTCAACGGATGCAAACTACCGTTCAACCCATCCTTGAAGACTTGGTCTCGCTACGATACCAACATCCGCATGCAGATAATCCTGAGTCTCTGATTGGTGACTTTGAAGCGCCCCTGGAAGCGCTGCGGCTCCTCGTTTCTCAAGAACTGATGCAAGACGTCGTCAGCCTCATTCTCGAGACCGACCCGCTTACTTCTCTATTCGATTATGAGCTAGGGCGGATCAAACCCCCTCCGCCGCCGCCTCCCCCAAAGCCAAAACCAGGCAAAAAGAAGGGCACAAAAGCTCCCAAAGCTGCCGAACCCGGTGCCCTCGATGTTGCACCTGGATTCCGCGCTCCTCGTACTCGGCGCGCACTTGCTGCTGCAGCCGCTTTCGAGGCAGAAGTTGCAGGCGGTGTTGTTGATGAGCAGATTCAGGAAGTGCTGGAAGCAGGTGCTGGAGAAGCGACCAAGAAACCTACCAAGCTGCGAACGACAGGTCAACCAGAGGTTCCCCCGATGGTCGAAGATGTGGACAGTCAGGGTTCGTTCAAGATGTTCGATGCTGGTTGGATCTTGCCAACAGGGCAGAAACGAGGGGGAAGGCAAGCTGTCGAGAGGCAACTGCTGCCTCCGCCAAAGAAACGGATGCGAACAGGTGCTTGTCGAGAAACTATCACCCATGTCGCTGGCTTATCGTTTACTTTAGCGGAGCGCGGAACGTCGAGGCTCTCGACGATCAGTACGACTGTGTCTGAGAACCAGACTATACCTGGGACGGTTCCTCCTGGGGAAGTTGCTGGACCGTCTGGTCTGACTGCAGAAGAAAAGGCAGGAGTGGATGTTCCGATGGACGTCGAGCAGCCAGAACCAGACCCTTCGATCGTCCTTCCCATCCCTGTCCTCGAACCTATATCCGAACCTGTTGCCGAACCTGTCGCCAAACCCTTTCCCGAACCCATCCCCGAACCTATCCCCGAACCTGTCTCCAAACCTATCCCCGAACCTGTTCCCGAACCTGTTCCCGAATTTGTTCCCGAACCCGAGCCTGAGCCTGAACCCGAGCCGGCGCCGGCGCCAGAAGTACATGAAGGAGAGACACAATCTGAATTGGCAGCGCGCATTGCTGCAATCCCAAGAGATCGATATACGAACATCATCGCGGTGGATGGCAAGATCATTATCGAAGAGCTTGATACGCCAGCCACACGCCGGGAGAAGGCTTCACGCCGGAAGGCAGAGAAGGCCGCGGCCGCGGCAACAGCAGCACAATCGCAGGCTCAGTATGAATCGCCTACCCATGACAAGGGTGATGGCCATGAGTCCGATTTATCCTCTCTTAGCGAGCTCGAGAGTGAAGAAGAAGGGGGAGGCGAGGGGGGTCCTAAGGAACGACAACCTGTGATGGTTCCCCCGCCGGCTCCGCCTATCGCCGGTCCTTCCACAGCACCACAGCCTGCTGAGCCAGGTGTAATTAATCTTCCAGAGGGTAAAACCCTGGAAGGAGGAACACTCGGTGGGTGTTCTCATGTTATGGATTGGCGTGATATATCCACTCATCAATCCATCCCTCCAGTCTGGGCTAAAGCAGGTTCGTCCAACCCGTTTCCCAACAGTACACAAATTCTAACGTTTCTATCAGATACCTACCCGTGGTGGCCAGCGGTCGTCTATGAACCAGACGACGAACGTATTCCTCCTGTAGTGAAGAAACAACGCGACGTGGGACGTAGAACCGGCGACGGTCCTCTACACTTGGTTCAATTCTTTGACAAGGCGTCTCAATGGTACGCGTCATTCGTTGCCTGTCGATGACCCGAGCTCAAATATCACGCTAAAAAAGGCAATGGATTGGAACGAGTCGGCTCCTAATGCTCGGCGAAGACGATGGTGAGCGGGCTTCATCCGAACATCGTTTGAACGATCCGATCGTTCTGAACCCCTGTTGACCAGCTTTGGACGCCGAAATGATAGCGCCGATGTCACGTCGGCAACGTTGGAAGACGGCGAGCATCCGGAAGGACTGCCGGGATGCCTTTGCGTGCGTGACCTCGTTTGCGTTCTCTCCTGACTTGTCATTGATGGTTGTTCATCTCCATAAGACGGGCGAAGGCAGAAATGGAGACCGAGGATGATATGGTTGCCAAACCTCTCGATGCGATGGAGATGGAGATGGAAGGAATAGTTGTGGAGCCCGGCGCGGTGGCAGCGGACCCAGAGGTGGGGCCGGAGAATGCGGTTGGAGGGCCAGACGCGATGGAAATGGAGTACGTGAATGTGAATGTAACTGCAGAGGGGGGTGGTGATGGGGAGCTTGCGGCTCCGGCTGGATGAGATCTTTAGTGTATTTAGGATGTCAAGTACATAACTACAAGATTATATAACACAGCGCGCCGCTGTCCATGCGTAAGCTATATCGTAGCGTAGTCGGCCAATTTTGCCTGTTCCTGTTCATGTGGAACCATTAATGCATTAGTGTCCAGGTCACTCGCCTCTCCGCCGCCAACACCTCCCCAACTCTCACTCTCGATGTATACCCCCTGCCCAGAAGCACCTCGGTTCCTCTGATCAACTTCGTGTGTCCAGGTGAAGATCAACCGTCCGAGTCATCCCTCTACTCGCTCCCCTCCGCCTCCGAGTTCGTCCAACTCCAAGCCCGGGCCTGACTGCTCATCCGACTGCTCATTACCCATCGCTGCTATCTGTCTGTGTATCTCCCGGCTGAGATCGCGCGTCGAGTCCTCTCGTGCTCGGAGTCTTCGAAGGTTGAGTACGAGACGTTGTCCAGTGACTGAGAGAATGGGAAACGAAAACCTGCGGTGCACGCGTCACAAGAGTAAGCATCAGAAAGAAAAAAACGGAGAGAAGGGGGATGCGTAGCATTGGGGTTTACTCACAACATCGGGATAGCGTTTCTTGGATCCTTTTTTTGAATGTATTGTCAGCCTACAATATCTACGAGGCATCGATGAAATGGGCAGAGTGCCATGTGATACGTACTAGACGGTAGATGTTCCTGATCATATGTTGCCGAGTGAAATCTGAACGATGGCATGTTGAACAAAACCGACGTACCAGCATATGATAAAAATTAGGACGTTGAACAAAGCTGCCTGTATACTCATTAGATTGACATCCCAGAAGATCTCTGGGAATTCTTACGAAATAAAACAAAAAAGCTGGAAGATCAATCAGAATAGCGAGAACGATGAAAAGATCGCAAATGTCCTCACCGTCTCGTGCGAGAAGACGAATCAACCGCGATGGGTAGTGGCCACGGGACCACCTGGTCAGCCGATAGAGACTCCAACATATGAGGGCCAATATAAGGCCATCAAAAACTAGTCTGTTCCGGGAATGAGAGCTGAGCATGCTGTGTCTAACCATGATTCACCCACGGTAGGAACCAGAGCTGCCACTGAAGAATGCAATGTTGCAGCAACTTTCGACATGCCTTGGAGGGAAAAGAAACGTACAACATTGGCTACAAATTTTCAAAATGAGATCAAGGGGATAGGAAAAAATAAGCGACATACGGGGCATCGGCCCAAAGCATATACCAATCTCATTTAGATGTTCGAATTGCAACACTGCCAAAAAGTTGTTACATATCAGCAGAATCTCAAGAGATAACACTCACATCTAATATTCCTCAGCCAGTAGAGTGACACCCCAAGGATAGCAAGGGCACAAAGAACATATAGTGTATTCAATAACACTGCAATGCTGTGCCTGCATCCCAAAATTGCACAAGCGCGCATCACAACCAAAACTACGCTCAGTCAACTAAAAATGGACGTTTTGGGGTATGACTGGCGTACTTACGGCGGATTGATTCTCCCGAGAAGACTGCAAAGCATGCGCAGTATAGTTCAAAGGCCACACAAAACTGGTGTACGGCTAAGCTCGACAGGTGACGCTGAAACACAAGGGGAGACATACTTCTTGGGAGTTTCGGTTTAGGTAGCCTGTCTCCTCCAGCATAATGAATGTCTGTCCGATCAAATTCCCATACCGGTTGATCAGAAACAGTGCCTTGACCATTGTCCACGGAGTGTTCCAGATATATGCTACCTGTTGATAAAGCGTCTCGAGCCAGCTGGTTCGCGGCTGTCGCGTGAAACGCACCTCGAGCGAAAATGTAATGAGATAATCATAGACAAGTATAGAGTTCCCTGCAAAGGCGAACGACCTTCACTGACGGAATCAAGCAAGTGAAGTGATAACGTTGCATAAACACTCACTTGCGAGTGAGTACCTGGTCCAAAAATGTTGGCGATATGGACATGACGGGCAACAAACCAACCTAACCAGAGGACGGATAAGTGGAGTCTGAAAGGAACGAGGAAAACATGCGTGGTCTGGTCGCTCAGCGACGTGTCACCGATTACTGGCAGTCGACGCTGTCATCGAGTTTACGGCGGCGCGTGTCGTAAAAACCGTCTCGAGACTCAGTACTGATTCCGTATAGCCTGTATCATAATCCAGAAAATAGATTAAATTAGACCATAAAAGGTAAGTAACTCTTACCATCTATAGGCCAAAATCTAGGATAAAATTTCTGTCAGATTACTTGTAAGCTCTTGGAGAGTCGACCACCCTGGATCATCGATCAATCGATCACGTTGGGTATTATGATTTCACCTCAACATGCTAAAGTTTCAACAATTAACTGAGCTGGCGTCTCCTCTCCATTTCCGCAGAATATGGACCCTGGTATCATAGAGCGACCCCAAGTGACACTTTCCCAAAGATAGGTCGTTCTTCGCTTCCAGCACAGGCCAACACCCCGCTCTCGCACTAACCCTTCCCGGGAGCATCTCTGCCCCTTCCGAATGTCTTCGTGGTTCAGTGTAGGTCCGTCGCCCGACTCATCCAACCACCCACTCCCACTCCCTTCGTGTTCCGGTCCCACTGGTGGAATCAGCGTAAGGCTTTATAGTGGGTAATTGAAGACTACTAACAGGTGATGTTATAGAGGTTAGAGGTTGTTACGAAGGAGTCGGGGACATGTTCGTCATGTTTAAATATGTGACAAAGTGTCGATAAGCACCGTAAGTAAGGAGGAAATTGGAAATGAATGAACCTGTTTCACCATTCAGTACTCAGCGCTCACACAGTGTCGCTTCGTACGAATCCACCTGGATGGCAGAGGAGGGCGTCGCGTCGGCTAGTTCCGACACGATTACCGCACGGCGCATGGGAACGAGAAAACGCTGGTGGGTACCTGAAAGGGCCTGGTAGCTCGGCTGGTCCGTGGGATCATACCTCGTCCGTACCCACCTTCTCCCATACATCGCGACCACTCTCGCGGAGGGTCGTGCACCTTAGCATACCCCATGTGGCCCCAGCTGGCATACCTTCGTGGTCATTGCCCTTGCCAACTCCCTCTGTTCGGTAAGTAAGTAGTAGTTCACCTGAACGACCCTGGACGGACGGCGGTTGGGGTAGCGGTAGCCCCCTGACGAGAGCTTTCGTAGGCTCGGAACCGCCCCATCCCGTCCCCTTACCCATCCCTGCACATACTGTACACGACCTTAATCTTCGGAGAGGGGTGACTGACGGATGCAGTAAATGGAATCAACAGCCCAGTTTACCCTCCCTCGCACACTGTCCTACCCTGGGCCCCCCATGAATATATGACGATAACTGCGAAAACTCGCACGGAGAATCCCGGGGTCGCTCTCAGCTACCGGATCGTAGCGGCGCGCATGCGCCAAGTCCCCGACTCCTGGGAAAATCATTATCGTGGAAACACATAAAGAAATTGATCAATTGCAACAACACATGACAGGCACTATACACAAACAAGATATGGATGTGTAGTTTATTCGAACGAGTTTCTCTTCATCGGACGAGCCTGAATTGTAACCAAAAGGGGGGTAAGCGAAACGGGGTCACAGATAAATTCATACCCCATACATTTGAGACTTCGAGCACGACAAAACCCTCCCCCACTACCGTGGGAGTCGGGGATATAAGGCCAAATTTCGTCGCGCACGCGCACTTGCCATATACGGTAGCCGCGGGTCACCAGGGTTCCTGCGGGAACCTCACTAACACGACGTGCGGGCGGAACATGTGTAAGTTTTTAAGGTACTGTAGTAGGTACATATGTTTTTGTGGTTGCGGGAAAATTCGCTCTTTGCGGGGTCGCAACTTTGAGCCGTGTTACAATGTTTGTCCGCAACTGTACGCAGTGCATACGATCGCATCCCGAGAGCATCGCCACCGCGCCGGTCTACGGGGGCTTCCTTGCCCCTGGCTGCAAAAAGGAGGGGGGTTTGTGGGGCGCAGCCCCACGCTGAATGCGACCCCAATGCGGCTAGTCATCTTGATACGGTGTAGCCAATCCACGAATTCCGCCCGGTTTTTTTTTGAGATGGTTTCACCGTAAAGCTTCTCTAGATCTGTCTCCCTTGTCTTTCCGTCCCAGTGTACGCAGTGGCACACTTTACGCGTTTCGGGATGTCTCGCCGAGTTTCAAAAAAAGAACAAAAAAAATGAGACAGCGGTCGCAAAATTTTGTTATTTACTCCTCTAATTAATTAATTAAAAAGGTTTGTCGGTTTCACAAGTTGATTACCTTATAAGGAAAGCTAATAGGAGCAGTGACTTGGGTCTCTTCGAAGCGCCTCGAGGTGACCTGTTCGACACCACGTTGAAATCCCCGAATTCAAGCACTGGGTCATACTATTGCAGTAACTTTCCTCCGTGTTAGTCGCGGGACCGGATCATCGATACCCATTAAATGCGAAAGAAGCAAACAACAACATGTACTCGTCTAAAAAGGTCCATTCCTCCGGACCAACTTCTACGATCCATAAGTTACATTCCAAGTCACTCGTTCCGCTCATACACACATCACCCCCGCCATGACAGACGTTCGTGATCCCAGCCCAAGACGGAGCCGCGGATCATCGCAACCCTGCTGATCTATCATCCCGAGGTGCGTATAAAAACACTTGCCTGCAGAATTGGATTGGGCGACTTGCACTTGAACAAGAACGGCGATCTTGCTGTCTGGATTGGGAATCTGATCAGACGACACGGGATGATGCGGCAGTACAGCAGCGGCGCATGACGCTTCCAGACGTTGAACGACCCCGTGCACCAGGGATCGTCCAATCCCTCTACGCTGATACGCAGGCAGAACGCCAAGCGTGAGAAGGGTGGTGTGCGACCGGGGGATATCGGAGCGTGATTCGGAGTACTCCCGATCGGCAGGAGTATCCATGTACCCTCCGACTGAGCTCGATTGCAAGAGACCCATGGCTGCTGAAGCAAAGCCAACGATAGCGCCGCGGTCTGTCGCGACTAAGCAGAGCTGTCGCGGGTTAACAAGCAGTTGGATGAAGAATGCTGCTGGATAGGAGACAGGTAGGAGGTTGCGCTGCATGTAATGGTGAGGCGACACTGGTGAGATGAAAAACGCGTGTATGGAGAGAAGGGGTACTTACATGAAGCGCACGTACATGAGGGAGGTCGGATGCTTTCATGATGCGCAGAGCGACGCCTTCGGGTGGGGAGGTTGGTAGCGTGACATACTCGCAACAGCTGGGATTCATGGTGGACTCGGAGGCAAGATAAGAATGACCTGATGACGTCCAAGAGGAAGGCAGGATGCCTGAGTCGGCGGGATTCGGAGACTGATGGGCTAAAGAACGCTCTCGTCACCACAGCCTGAGCACGGATATCCGGTGATTGGTGATATTACTCACCGCATCGCATGCATTGATTCAACAATCTAAGATATCGCATCACGAAATCACATGTCTTTTTTGAAACCATTTCCGGCTATCAGCGCTTCAGCTGTGGTCTGTCAGAGACCTGCCAGACTTTATAAGCTTTCCGCTTACCTTGGAACCGACGTTGAGTGTCATTTCAGGGTGAATCTTGTTGAAACGCATCAAGTTCTCCTGTTTTCGACGACGCGACCACACCACTCTGTACTTCGACCCAGTGAGATGCCCGCAGGCACCCAGTTTTATGTATTTTCACACAGGGCTCCGAATCCAGTGTTGGTTTACTGTACCTCGGAGAATGGATGTCTCGTAAGTAGATTAAGGCGGATAAATGAATGTTGTGGAAAGATTACACCAGGCACTGACCCTGCGCTCGGCGAGGGGTGAGACTCGCCGAGTCGTGGGCTACACTTAGACACGGAGCTTGTTCCAGTCTCTCGTCCGTTCTCGGGTTGTTCCCAGCGGCAGTCCAGTTATACTAGTATTGCTACCTCGATCATGTCTTTCGCTACCGTGCCTCGTCATGCCATTCGTGCAGCACGACTTGCGCGTCCTGCTCGGTTCTTCTCGACACCATCGCCTGCGCGCTATGAGAACGTTCTTGTATCAAGACCGAAGCCTGGAGTGTCTCTCATAACTCTCAACAGACCCAAGGCTCTAAATGCCCTCAACGCTGCCCATTTCAGAGATATCGCTAGTGCGCTGAAAGAGTCGGATGACGATGCCAGTGTTGGTGCAATGGTGCTCACAGGTTCAGACAGGGCGTTCGCAGGTATGTGATGCGTTCCAATCAATTGTACCGTGGATGCCCGAACCTACTTGAAATCATCGTCTAGCCGGAGCTGACATCAAGGAAATGAAAGACAAGTCATGTAATGTCCAGTTTTTACCCTCCTCTGTGGCACACTCATATAAGCCCCTTTCCAGTTGCCGAAGCTTACACGTCCAACTTCCTCGCCAACTGGGAGGTCATTTCCAAACTCAACAAGCCTGTCATCGCCGCGATCAGTGGCTACGCGGTATGTGCTCACCTTCAGACAGACCATCTCGCGTTCACAATCGTAGCTTGGTGGAGGTCTTGAACTAGCACTTCAAGCCGACATCCTCCTCGTCTCGCCATCGGCGCAGCTCGGGCAACCTGAGATCAACCTAGGCGTTATTCCTGGCGGTGGCGGCACCCAGCGTCTCGCACGTCTGATCGGTAAATCTCGCACGATGGAACTGGTCCTCACAGGCCGCATAATCAGCGCGGACGAGGCTGAAAGATGGGGACTCGTCAGCAGAGTGGTACCCGAGGACATCGGGGTCGTCGACGCCGCGATTCAGATAGCTGCAAGTATCGCCGACAAGGGGCATGTGGCCGTGGCCGCTGGAAAGGAGGCGGTCAATGCCGCATTCGAACTGTCGCTTGCGGAAGGGTTGAGGTTCGAACGTAGGTTGTTCCACTCTTTGTTCGCGACCAAGGATCAGAAAGAAGGTGGGCTCTTGGGAGGTGCTTGTATCACGTGGATGGTACTCTGACGGATGTCTTCAGGTATGGCCGCGTTTGCCGAAAAACGCAAACCTGAGTGGTCACATTCATGAAATGCGTTGAGAGTAAAAGCTGTCCTTTACAAGCATACTCATTTGTCCCATGGTACTGTGGAGATATTATGGGACTTGGTATTGTCGAACTTGTGCTTCTTTTCAAGGTTGCCCTCGTTCTCCAGTAAGGCTCCCTCATTATGAGCAGTGATGTGGTCCGAGGTGGATGATCGACTTAACTGCTACGTCGAGATGGTCGTTTCAAGTTTGTCTCGCGCACATCTCAGACCCACGTAGAAAATAGGTGCAAATGGGTTCTACTCTCACCGACAATGGCGAATGGAGAAGCTGGGTTGGTGGAACTTGCTGCTGTCCCATGAGCTCAGAATAATCTAATAGTCCACTGAAGTCCAGGCAGGAGGCCACGTCTGGTAAGATACCAAGCTGATATTCGTCAAGACGTCCAGTACCGTCACCAAGCTACTCTTCTGACTCTTCTGGCGCGATGAACACCTGTCGCTTGAGATGTGTGAGTCTGCGCTCTTCAGATCGGACATCAGGACTCGACGGGTCGTTTGCGACCCGACAATGTCTGGTGATCGACTCAGCGGTAACATCCAAGATGTCTTGTATATCTGAGTAGAATGAAGAGATACTGTGCCACTGCCCGAAATATATAATTGGTTGTCAAATTTGAAGGGAGTGGGAAGCGTCCCCGTGATGGCACAAGTTCGAAAGCTGGTTCATTTCCTTGCTTTTCCCCGGTCCTAAAGTCCGTCCAAAATTCAAATCGCATAAGGGAAATAAATCATCTGGACGCTGCGTTCGCGGGCCAGATATGGTAGGAGTGACGCGTCATGATCGCTTTATTACTCAGCCCCTGTGCTTGTACATAGCGTTTGATCTCGTCCCGGCCCCAGTCATGTCTTCGGCGACTCCAGAAACCATTTCTCTCTCAGTCAGTTTTCGCGGTACAACACACGAGGTCTCATTTCCACCAGATGCACCTCTGACGCGCATACAAGCCCAGTTGGAAGAGCTGACGTCAGTACCTCCGTCCCTTCAGAAACTCTTGTTTCAAGGAAAGAAAGTTCAACACGCGGATAACCTCACGTTGGCCCAGATCGGTCTTAGGGATGGGCTAAAGGTTCAGATGCTAGGATCGACCTCGCAGGAAATAAATTCTCTTAACGTAACCGAGTCGGAATACCATCGGAAGGAGAGGATCTTGCGTGAACGGGCTCTTAAAACGCCAGTCAAGGTGCGTGTTTTCATGTAGCACACCGAATGAACCTTTGATTCGATCTCGTTTGATCTCGATTGTAGGTCCGCTC
>JBBPQU010001171.1:0-10786 GCA_038092655.1 Boletus sensibilis
AGTTTATGTACTGAGCTTGCGTCCCAGAGTGTCATCGGCAGTACGTGAATCCAGGAGACACGAAAGTGACGATCCGCAGGGCTGTTCAGGATGCGATCCGTGAGTCGCCGCTAGTGCTCATCAACACCATCTCTGGCCGCCTTCTGGACAAATCACAACAAGCTGCCGCATTCGAATCACTCCCAGCCTTCACAGAATTGATCTCCTCCATGACGACACACACCGACCATGCCCGCATCGAACATGACGTCACGGAGTACTACCGTTATGCCATGTTTTCACACAGGTGGGAGGAGAATGAACCTCTGTTCGAAAAGGTCATACACGTTGTGGTGTACGATCTCGAGGAATCTCTCACGCACGACAAACTACAAATGTTCTGCAAGATCGTGCGGGATGCTGGGTTGCATTGGGCATGGAGCGATACGTGCTGTATCAATAAAGCGAACCATGTCGTGCTCCAAGAAGCCCTGGTTGCCATGTTCAGGTGGTACGAGGGTTCGGCCGTGACGATCGTTCTCCTCCGTGGGGTTCACTCTCCATCGCAGCGTGGTGATCTCGTGGGGAGCATTTGGAACACTCGGGCGTGGACATTCCAGGAATATCGTGCTTCCAAGGTGGTTCGATTCTACACCGAGGACTGGATGCCATACATGAACCTCGACATTCCCAACCACAAAGAATCACCTGAGATCATCTCGGAGATGGAGGACGCAACACGTGTTTCGGCAGAAGCATTGATGGCACTTCGACCTGGCCCAGATGACATACGGGAGAAGCTTCGTTTGGCATCGACACGCGAAACGACACGGGTTGAGGATGCAGCCTACTCGTTGCTTGGAATATTCTCCGTCTCCTTGCCCATCATATATGGTGAAGGGGAGCAATCACTTGGGCGACTCTTGGCGAAGCTGCTGACACGTTCAGGAGACGCGAGCATCCTTGCATGGACAGGAAGATCTGGCAGCTTCAATAGCTGCCTTCCTGCTAACATCTCTGTTTTCAACCATTTTCCAACCACACATATTCCGCCAGCCATCAAGGATGCCGAAATGGAGACAATTACTGCCAGATTGCGCACCTCTCCACTTGATTTCAGCTTAGTCATGAAGCTGTATGACCGACTCCATGATCTCCCTGTACCATTACTCGCAGGACAACGGATGAAGCTTCCCTGCATCACCTTTGCACTCGGGCCTGTGTCGGCAACTCGGAGTGCATCTGGCTTTCGTGCAAAGGTGGACGCCCTTGGGATTGTCGAGATTAAGACTACAGAGGATCTCTCTCGATTGGATTCTCTGATTCTCGTTCATCCTTGGATTGACTTCCTTCTCGCCCAGCACCCTGTTGGAGGCATAACAGAGACAATACCCGAAGAGAACGTGGATGACCATTCTCCCTCGATGGGTGACTTGCCATCACTCCCTGGCCCTAGCAATATCACATCCGCGACCAAGCAATCACAAACATTAAGGCTCATTGCTCGCCTTGGTCGGTCGTTGGGTTCACGCCCCCCCACGCCTGCTCGAGACTCGGCATCTCTCCTGTCCCCTTTGCGCGTATCGCCGGCGGACAGGCAGATGCAAGCCCTGCGACTTATCGCTAGACTGAGACAACCATTCGGCGCGCTGTTGTTCACGCGGACTCGCCAGAATGTAGCAGAATACAGGAGGGTGGCTGCGGACAGTATGATCACCGTCCAGATGCAGGAGGACATGCCGTTGAATGAGCTGATACGCAACGCACGGGTACTGGACGTGCTTTAACGACTGCTTTCAGTTACACGGCACTCGTTTGCTACCATTCACTTCGTCCTGCATTTCCTTTAGCTTTCTAATCATTTCTTCGATGAATGTCCCCGTGCATTGGAACGTGAACTCGCGGTGTTATTGTGGCTTTCAGGATACCATCTTGTCTTCTCGAATTCTCTTGTAACACTCGCTGTTGTCGATATTACCGATCGTAAAATAACTGTATCTTTCTAGACTTCTTTTCTCAAGGCATCCTTTTGATTGATCTTCGTCGATTGGGTTGTACTCCTGCCAGATTTACGTTGACGTTGAACGTTGAAGCTAAGGTTGACCTCAGAAAGCTGTCACGCGGGACTGTGGATTTCTCCGTCTTCAGCTTCAATTATTGTTATCATTATCGAGTAGACATCTATGTATCTCCCTAACGCATATCGAAACGACTCTATGCTTTTTCGGATGGGCAACCGCGAACTAACCTCGTGTGGCCGAAAAGTCCGCTCGTACCTCGAGGTAACTCAATCTCACCTTCCGGCAACACTAGTAGTACCTCGTATCGACTCTTATCTGTCCAGTCAGATCACCGTATCTAGTACGTCTCGTTCATTATCCATAGCAACCCACTCACTCCCATTGCGAATCGTCCCTCAGTCCAACCATGGCTATCGAACTGACCCCTTTGCCACTGCCTGCCTCCGCGGATCCATCCTACTTTGTCGACTTTGGTCGCGAGGTCAAGGGCGTCAACCCCGGTGAGCTCACATCAGCCCAGTTTACTGAGATCCACGATGCACTCTACATGGTTCGCATCCCAATCATCTTGACGTGACCGCTCCACTTCTTCAATTCGTTTCTCCCACCGCCCCACCAGTATGGCGCCCTCTTGTTCCGCAATGTTGCTCTTACGCCAGAACAGCAGTATGCACTCACCAAGGTAATCCTTTCTACTGTCTCTCTTTATCGGCTTCTGGCTCTCTGCCGCCTTACCACCACCTTCCAGACTTTCGATCCGCAATCCGAGAGCTATGGGCATGGCAACAACAAGACTCAATCCACACCTAAATCTATTCTTCATTATCTCAAGACCATCCCCCGCGTGCCCCAGGTTCAACTCATCGGCAACGGTACTGTGACTGATCACGAAGGTCTCGCTACCGCTCCGCTCAAACACCCCTCCCATACGACGTCCCACAAAACATGCATCTCCGAGGAGGATGAAGCGAAGGGCTATACCCGTTTCAACCGATGGCATATCGATGCGGCTTTATACGACTATAACCCCCCTCGCGTGACCACACTTTATGGGATAACAGTACCCAAAGGCGACCGTCAGACCGTCAGGTATGACGATGGCACTGGAGATGAGTTGCCGGTGCCCCTCGGTACCACAGCGTTCATCTCAGGCAAGACCATGTTTGAGATTCTACCGCCAGAGCTCAAGAGTCTGGCGGTAAGAGCCTCGGTGCGGTATGCGCCACACCCTTATATCTGGATGTCCCCGGCCTGTGCCCTCCCAACCGGTTTGGGAATTGAGAGTGAAGGCCTCGAGCTCCCCGCGGGAGAACTCCCCAATTGGGAAGAGTCCAAGATCAAGACGTTCCCTGTGGTAAGCCGATCCACGTCAGAAAGGGTAGGGGTCACTGAAAATCGGCACTCTGGCAGCTGTGGAAAAACCCGGTTACGAGGGACCTCCACTTCCAAGTCCACCCGTGCGGCGTTCAGGAACTGATCGTCAAGCCCCTCCCAGCAGGCGCGAAACGCGGTGGCGCCCTGTACCTAGATGGCGCACACATCAAGGATCTCGCAGAGGTCCGCGCGCTGCTCTACAAGATGCAGCGACCTGCCATTGCGCCACAGGTAAGCGGGCAAGCTCCCATGTCCGGTAATGACGTCCCTCATGTCGTTCCACGTCACAAAAAGCTTGTGTACCCACACGATTGGCAAGAGAAAGACCTCATCCTCTTCCATAACCGAGGACTTTTGCATACCGCCGTCGGTACCCTTAAGCCTGACCAAGTCCGCGCCTTCCACCAATGCAACCTCGCTGCGTCCGATGTTCCCGCTGGACCAACCGAAGATGACGTCCTCAAATGGGCCTAGTTCTGACGAGTCCCTCCCCTTCCAAGCCGGACAACGTCGTGTGGACGCGGTTCTTGAGGGAAACCGTTGATAAATTCGTATTACCTTCAAGTGGATATTTGATGCTATGAAGTTTTGATGGGGGAGAACGATGAACGAGCTGAGGCCCTTTCCTAGTCAGACAGATCATGAATTTGCATTTTGGAGAGGAGCCAGCAATGCTCTCCTGTTGTTCGACGTCAAACGTCAGTGGTGCTGTGGGAAGCAGGCAGAGTCACAGAGCGCCCTCCAGAAAATGCTTCACAACTCTGTGAGAAACCCCATTGAATTTAATATTCTTGCCTACCACTATTCGGTACTGAAGTGGGAACTGTGTTGAGAATACCTAGGACCTAATGGCATTTCATCAGTTGTACAAGATTGTTGTATATATACTATCAAGTTGGATTGGGTGAGTTTACCTCACGAAGACCACGTCCGTCACCCTGACCACTGCAAACCATCCCGAGCAAGCCTGACACTCTTAATATTCGATTTTCACGTGTTGTCCTGGTTACTCGTCCTCTTGGTTCATCATGCTCAAGATATATTGCCTGTGGTTTAAATCCGCTTGATTTCTCTCGAGAAGCGCACGTCGAGCGATGACTACATGTACATATACATCTCTGAATGAACAACTTGGTAGACAACAACAAATTTGTGCCAAAATTTTGAAAAAAAAAAACCTTACGCAGTGCTAGCAGCAATCAACTGGTCCAGTTTCTCGGCATCCATACCTGGAAACCTGGGTACGATCCTGTACCCGAATGGAAGAGGTTTCCTGCGCAAGAGAAATCAACACCAAGTCTGAGACCGAAAAGAATGACGTCGGTCGTTCATCACTCACACCACAAGCCCGCTTGAAAATCTCGGTTCCACTGGGACCTCCATCCCGTTCTCGTCCAAGGGTTTCAATATCTTGAACACGGCCAACACTTTGGCCATGACCGTCCATACTGACGTGTCTGCAAAGTGTTTCCCGACACACATCCGTCGACCGAATCCAAACGCGATGTGTTCGATGTCGTTGGGTTTGAGGGAACCATCATCGTTGAGGAATCGCTCGGGTATGAACGCATGTGGGTTGGGGTACCTGGATTCATCGTGTGCCATCGACCTAGCAAAACGGGTCATCGAGATCTGTTACGAAGGACTGTAGAAGCACGAACCAAAGGTTCGCTAAGACGATAGCACCTGAAACCGCAGGTATCAATAGACGCTCGGTCGTTCAAGGAGACTACTAGTTATTCACCCTTTGGGATGTGGAATCCATTGTACACGTCGTTGTCAATAGCAGCATGGGGAATCGCTGCATGATTCAAGGGGGATCAGCAACAAGAGCTAATCACTGGCAGTGAATGGGATTACTCACCCAGAGGAACGGCGGGGCTGTATCTGAGAGTTTCCCGAAAAATGGCATCTACCAAGGGCAACAAAGGTCGATCATCGATTGTCGGTAATCTTGCCTTCCCCACTACAGCATCGATTTGTGCTTGCGCCTTTTCCTGCGATGCCGGGTTCAACACCATCATGAGAAAGAACGCCATCAGGACCGAGTGGGACTGTTTTGAATTGTTAGTTGTGATCATTACCATCAAGACACAGCGTGCCACGTACGGTCGCTGACCCAGCTGACATGGATAACACATGAGTAAAGAATCTCGCGAGACATACTACCAGCGTACCGAAAAATGCGGTCCCAGATGCCTCCTTGAGCGCCAGCATCCACGATTCTTCGGGCGCTTTCTCTTCCATGTGTTGCAGTGCATCGTTTACCATCGACGTTGTAACACTACCGCTCCGCTAGCATATGTAATTATTCCAGGCGTGCACGAAATGAGTAATCGAAATGACCATTACCACTCTTTGAAGAGAGTACTGGGACAACCGTTCAAGAAATTCCTTCGAACACGCACGTGTCATCACCATCTTCCTCTTGAATGACATACCGGGAAACCACGACGGGAGATGGCGCACTCCAAAAAGATTCATCTCGTGGATCCAACATGCAACAGAAAATGTGATGGACTCACATGGCGAAAAGGCGCTAGTCGTAATGGCAACGTCGGGACGCAAAGCAAACAGAGCAACATCCACCATTTTTGCCAAGAGTTCGACAAGTTCGTCCTTTCGAGATGCTGGGTCATAGTCATACGCGCTGTTCAGCATGACCGACGTCGTGTATCTCGATGGAGAGTTGAGTTAGGTCTATCAGCGCATTCGCTCTCGTACACTTACTCGAACACATGATCACTGAGTTGTTCAGGGGTATCGAACAACCGCCGGAGGAGATCACATGCCTTGCGGTGTTGCAAGGGCAGAAATCTGGGTATCGCGTCGGGCCGAAACGTCTGGTGGAAAAATCGCCTGTGGACTCGCCATCGATCGCCGTAAGGCAATAGAGCGGAATTGAAATCCAGTCCATACCTTGAATGGTGGATTGAGATTTTAGTAGTATAATGAGAAACGAGAAACTGACATTTCAATGGCGACGAGGTATGGACGGTCTGAATAGTTGCCAGACCGGTTGTCGAGCAGGTCCTTTGCAATCTTTTCCGAATTGATGATGATGATATCCTTTCCCATCAGTCGAGCATGAACTATGTCTCCTGCGCGGATATCGGCTTGAGCAGATGATGTAGAACTAAATATGTTGCAGCCCACCATATGTTCTTGCCCACTTGGCATATGTTATCCACGGAGCACCTGCGTCAATTCCGATAACGTTCCCAACCCATGGTAACCCAGGAGGCCTGGGGGGCAATGGGTAAGGTGTTTGACTCCCGAAAGCTCGTCGTCCAATATATAGAACCACGATACATCCGAGAGCTACGATGCCTGTAGTCGTCCATTCATGCATTGCGTGGGGGAGCAACAATGGGAGACCTACGGATAAGATTCGTTTGATTTTAAGTACGGAGCCAAATGAGACAATGCGGTAAGTAAGACTGAAGACTGGCGTAAACATTTGACAAAACGGAATCTAGGCCGCTCTAGAGGAATCTAGAGCGGCTCTGGAGTGCTCCAGATTCTGTCTTGTCCAACGTTTAGGACAGTCTCGAATACGGGTAACCGTGTTGTGAGAACTGTGGGGCCCCAAAAGAAGACCTGTTATAGCCAGTAAACCAGGAAGCTCTTTGTCAAGTTTTGAACCCTATTCGGATTGCGAGACTCCCATCTACAACACGGTCTGGTCGTCAATGCTTTTGCACACTGCTGCGGAGTCGGACTCGCTCGACTCATCGTTGCACAACTGGCTGATATTTTATAGCTGTTATAGTGAATGCAGGAAGAAGCGAATGGTAGCAAACGAGCGCCGTGTAACTGAAAGCAGGCGTTAAAACACGTCCAGTACCCGTGCGTTGCGTATCAGCGCATTCAACGACGTGTCCTCCCGCACCTGGACTGTGATCAACTCCGCAGCGACCCTCCTGTATTCTGCTACATGGTGGCGAGTCCGCGTGAACAACAGTGCACCGAATGGTTGTCTCGGTCGAGCGATAAGTTCCAGTGCTTGCATCCGCCTGTGCGCCGGCGATACGGAAGAAGGGGACAAGAGAGATGTTGTTGTGTCTCGAGGAGGCTTCACCATATATGATGGGCAAGGAGACGGAAAATATTCCAAGTAACGAGTAAGCTGCATCCTCAACCCGTCTCGTTTCGCGTGTCGATGCCAAACGAAGCTTCTCCCGTATGTCATCTAGGCCAGGTCGAAGTGCCATCAATGCTTGTGCCGAGACACGTGTTGCGTCCTCCATCTCCGAGATGATCTCGGGTGATTCTTTGTGGTTGGGAATGTCGAGGTTCATGTATGGCGTCCAGTCCTCGGTGTAGAATCGGACCACCTTGGAGGCACGATATTCCTGGAATGTCCACGCCCGAGTGTTCCAAATGCTCCCCACGAGATCACCACGCTGCGATGGAGAGTGAACCCCCCGGAGGAGAACGATCGTCACGGCGGAACCCTCGTACCACCTGAACATCGCCACCAGGGCTTCTTGAAGCACGACGTGATCCGCTTTGTTGATACAGCACGTATCACTCCATGCCCAATGCAACCCAGCATCCCGCACGATCTTGCAGAACATTTGTAGCTTGTTGTGGGTAAGAGATTCTTCGAGATCGTACACCACAATGTGTATGACCTTTTCGAACAGAGGTTCATTTTCCTCCCACTTGTGCGAAAACATGGCATAACGGTAATACTCCGTGACGTCATGCTCGATGCGGGCATGGTCAATGTGTGTCGTCATGGAGGAGATCAATTTTTTGAAAGTTGGGAGTGATTCGAATGCGGCAGCTTGTTGTGATTTGTCCAGAAGGCGGCCAGAGGTTGTGTTGATGAGCACTCGAGGCGACTCACGGATCGCATCCTGAACAGCCCTGCGGATCGTTACTTCCGTCTCCCCTGGATTCACGTACTGCCGATGACACTCTGGGACGCAAGATTAGTAAATAAACTTCAGCACGATGTCGACACCCTCACCGCGAATGGCTAGATCAGGTGACTGCAACATCTTCGAGAGCATCGCCTCGAATGCATCTATTGCATTCTCACAGTCTCCTGCGTTGTGTAAAGCTGCATGCTTCCTCTCGTAGCTCCATGGGGACGATGGATCGAGCATGATCACCTAATGATGATGTCATCGACAAGACATAAATTACGCGAGACAAGGGGACACACCTTGTTCGCATCATTTAACGCGTCCTCCTACAAACCCCTGGCCAAGTACGCCTTGCTCCGCTTGATGAAGAGACCCTGTGGTGCGGCCGGGTCGAGGGACAGTGCAGCTGAATACTGGGAAATGGCATCATCATGTCGCTCAGCACCCATTGCGCTATCGCCGTGGTCCTCTAGCTTCCTTGAGCAACGACGTTTGAAGTCTAACATACCATGGTCACAAATGACGACATCCACACAGTACATGAGACTGCTCACCTGCAGCCCATTGTGCCTGCTCATGATGCGCATTTGTTTGTTTTGCCAATTCGTCCACCATTTGGCGGAAACAGTCATTAGCATCCGTCATGCGGTCGATGGTCTCGAGACGTTCACATATGACCCGATAAATTGTGAAGCTCGGAACCATGAACTCCAAACCAAAAGTATCAGGCCTACGAGGGATAGCAGAACTAATGGAAATACTCACACTGACAGTAGCAGTCAAGGCATCTTTCCACGAGCCATTCGCTAATGTTGATTTTGCCCACTCTCTCAAGAACCTTGTGGGGGTTGCGGAATCGAGGGCTGTAGGCGTGCTGTCGCGTTGGGCTGCGCTCGAGGCCGCGCCACCGTCGCTTTCGGCCGCGGTGAGACATCGTTGTGTGAAATCTGACGGAAAAGGTTGAATGCATGGCAGACAGATGGTGGAACATAAACTCACCAGAAACCTACTTGGTGATGGGTCCGCTCGTATAGATTTCTTCGTGGAAGGTATTTACCATTTGGAGAAGAGACTCGCCACCGTCCTTCGCGCGACCTGCCGTATACAGGGCCTCACAAAGACGCTGTCGAATCTGGATGTCGAGACCATCAAACTTCCAACCGGATATCTGTCAAAGACGATGACAGTTGTCAACACGTCGCGGGACAGTCCGTAAGAAACTTACCAATGAGATAGACAAGAGGGGATGCGCCACGCAGTATCGCATTTGGGCTCGTGCACGCTCGAATGATTGTACCGCACCCTCGCAGTCACCGCTCTCCAGATGTGAGATTCCAAGAAGAAGATACATATGTGCCTTTTGGAAATGTCAGTGGTGATATTCTCTGTACGGCAGCGTGTTGTGCACGTGCCTGAACCACACAGCATATTGAGTTGAGTTGCACCGTAGCGATGAGATCGCCAACGCGCGATACTGCATCGTCGTGCTCTCCGGCCATGAACAGGACGACAGCCTAGACAAATAAGCAACTGAGGGGAAACCCAGTTCTACCACGCGCGGAATACACACCTTGATTAAAAGGAGAAGATCCACGTCAATTGGATCACAGTGCCTGAACACGAAGTCGAATACACGACAACCCTCTGTCTTTTTTCCTCCGCCGATGAGTGCGACACTCTTTGCGATATAGCCAATGATGGATGGTTGGACCTCGATGGACTTGATGTGATGTAGAGTGAGAATAAGCGTGTGGGGGAGAGAGGAAACGAAGACTCACCTTTTTGGCATCGTCGATTGCTGCGTCCCAATGTCCCAAATGGGCTCGTACGAGCGCTCGGCTGGCGAATGCGTGATGGCTGGGGCGCCCAGAATCGGTGATGGTTCCCGTCAATGATGCTTCCGTGTCTTCGAGCTGGTCCTGCTTCCAGGAAGCAAGTGTGATGTCGCTGATGCCCATGAGGTGTAACTGAGAGTCAAAGTAATCAGTGTCCATGTCGAACGAAGAGCAAAGTATGGTCGATTTTCAATAAAACCGATCCGATGCGCTATAATTCGACAATACAAGCTACTTACAGTAGAATAGGATGGAAGCAGGACATCTCTGAGATTGTTGATGGTGATTTTCCGATCCTTTCCACCCATTGCGAGGAACCGGTCGTCTGGTGAAAATGCGATTGAGTGTATGTCTTGAGTGTGTTGGATGACACCGAGGTAGGAGTGTGTCGACGTGTCCCAAAGTGTAACGGTACGGTTTGTAGAGTATGCGATGAATTCCCCATGCTGTGGTAGGGCAATGCACGACAAGTCGTTGGTATCGGGAACTGGCCATTCCGAGATTGTTGACTCGGTGGATGCTTCCATTTGCTTGATTTTACCGTCGGATACGATGAAGAGGTGATCATTTTCGGACCAGAGCAGACCAGTGTTGTACCACGGGGTTACTTTTACTGGGATGTCCACGAGCAGGCGGCCATCGTTGCTGTCCCAGACTCGAACGGATTCATAATCGGCTGTCGCGATTCGATCACCTTGTG
>JBBPQU010001172.1:0-10782 GCA_038092655.1 Boletus sensibilis
CTGATGCGTGTTAACTTACGAGAGACGCGCTGCGCTCCCGAGGGTGATATATGATACCCTACTACCGTATCGGAAGACTGATCCGTCTGAAGCGGCTTTGCATCCGAGTCCTATTCATTCGGTGCTATCAGGATGGCACCTCTTCGTGATTTTGCGGATGTGGCACAGGAGGTTACCATCGGCAGTTTGGAAAACCTGACTGCAACCTGACTGTGTACGGTACCAGACTACCAGTGCTAGTGTTTAAGTGCCACCGGCGCTCCATGCCAGTCGACACAAGCCTTGCAGTGTGGTTTGCCAGTGGCTAGCTGGCATGGCTGTGACATGGCCATGGCATTCACACGATTATAGATCTCAACATGTGATGTTTTATCTACGCGATCAATACGAACTTCGTTACGAACACTGGGTAATCTACAGCCAATCGCATGAATGCACTGATGTCACCTTACCCTGGGAAAGGCCATACGCCACTTCCATGTTTATGGCGGCACCATGGAGGGCTTTTATGGCGGCATCATGGAGGGCTTTGTGGCCTTCCACTGGCTCGCCACTGGTACTTCAAACACTGTGTGTACCCATGTGGACCCATATATGGGACTCGGGTCTCAGGGTCGACCGGTCCTCCTTGATACATCTCGTGAGTCAAGCAGGATGAGATCAATCCCCCATCCCATCCCCCGCCGAAGTTGTTCTTCAGTCGTCCAGCCCCTCTTTTAGCAACAAGGACTCAGGATGGGCTTGTATGACATAACCCTCGGTGCGTTGCAATGAGGTGTCCGATTTATGGAATGGATTGTATTGACGGGATCGAATGATAGGTCCACTCCTAGTAGGGATATTTTGTGAGTGTCGGCGACTTGCAATGTCGACGTCGGGTTGGGGCACTGACTAACCCTTGTGATTTACAAGTCAATACATTTTTGTATGGCCTTGTCACGTTCCAGTTCGCTGCGTACTACAGGACGAGTACGTAGACACAACAAAGACGGATTCACAATAGCTCATAGTATCCTCGCTGCAGAATTCAATGATCGACCAGCAGTAAAGTCGGTCGGTCACCTATTCACGATTCCACAGCTCTGACAGGCGATTTTAGGTACATGGTTCTCTTCCTGTTCATTTTGGATACGTTCCACAGTGCCTCGTGAGTACTATTCATTAATTGGTGCTTGTAAAGTGGCTCGATTGTTTCCACAGAGTCATATATATGGCATGGAATTATGCGTTCGTAACCTTATCAACCTTCGTTTCTACTCATGTTCAGTGCATTCCAGCGTGACGAATTATGACAATCCAGCTGCTCTTACAGGTGTGTAATCGTGGGGCTTGTTCATTTCAGTCTGGTCCTAATTGTCGTCAAAGTGGCTGAGTGGCCATACGCATTTACCCCTCTCTGTACTGCGCTTGCTGCCTTTGTAACGCAGATATATCTAGGGATCAGGCAAGTACACAGATATACCAACGCGAGCCCAACTTCAATCTCAGTGCATGTAGGATTTGGCGTTTCACCGACAGCAAGATCTTATATGGCGTAGTCATTCTGCTTGCGATTCCTTCGTGTATTCTGGGTATTACTTGCGCCATCGAGGCTTGGATCATTAAAGTGTACGCCTCACGACTGCTATACCGCGTCAGACTGATCACAATCATTTAGTGAGTCTGAGCTACCCCGCACCACACCCCTCGTGATTTCCTGGTTGACAATGCAGATCGCCGTGGACGCGTTCATCACCGGTGCGCTCGTTTATTTCAATCTACATAACATCAAGGTACTTATATACAATCACCAGTTACTTTGATCATCGTCTTCTCCCGTTCGCGAACTGGTTTCCACAGGACTGATACAGTTCTCAACCGACTTATCCGCGGTGCCATCCAGACAGGTCTCTTCGCCGGGATCTTCTCCATGGGTGATTTGATCAGTTTCGTTGTTCTCCCGAGCACGAATCTCTTCGGGATGTTTGCCATTCCCATTGGTCGTATCTACACGAATGTGAGTGTCTTCAACGTAACGAAAGTGTGCTGTTCGCTGACATGATGTTTTCTTCTTTCTTTTTGGAAGACCCTCATGGATACTCTTCTTACCCGTGAGTCGCTCAACGCAGAGTTGTTCGCCACTTTTGACGTGAGCGAAGCGGTGAGTTGCTTAGCTGGCTTCACATGATCGTCGCTGATCCCCAATCCCTACACAGCTGGGAGCAATAGACTGGGCAGCCATCGATTCGCCGCAAACCACTTCGAGGCCGCAGCGGACCAGCAACCAACTCCAGGTCCGTTCAGGAGATGTATGATCGCTCGACTTGCGAGGATGCGGAAGACAAAGTCGTCCCACTGGCGGTCTGAGGTGGCATCTGTAACCGTGTCTTGCGAAAAACCCTGGGTAGTACAGGGTTTTGTTGAATGTTGCGTCGGGCATTCATCACGTTGTTGCTTTCGTTTTGGCTTTCTGTTCTTTTTTTAATACATACCACGCTTATGCCGTGGTTGGATTCATTTGAGCTGTAGTTTGGTGATATTTTTGCCGTGGAGTGGAGGCTGTTGGCAGTAGAGTACGTTGTACTGATTTACAGTGGTGTACATATAGTAGATATATTGCTCGTGATGATGCATGTGCTGATAGTACCGTGATCAAAGGGTGTGGGCGATTACCTCACCTCACCCATCCGATCCACAAGCCAACTCATGCGTCAAATGCGCAATCGGATCCACCACCCCTGATTCCATTTCTCCACGGCGGGTCAGCTACGAGCGTTTGGAGATGCCCAAGCATTATTCGAGGAGCCCACTACTATAGGAACACAGGTGATCGACATACGGAACGACGACACCACTCGCGGGTGGCTGCGCATACCACCAGAACACTCGACGACAGCGCAGGCGCGCGCGTGGCGGGGTCGGAGACAAGGCGCAGAGCTGCGGCGAGGTCAGGAAGGGGGAAAGGAGCAGCAACACGTGACGGCCATGCAAGCCCACAGAGCCCTCCGACCGTGCTGAGGGCACGACACCGCGACAAAACAGGTGAGCGCCAGTCAAGTATACATACACACGCAGCGAGTTAGACGATCCGGGAAGTGAAACGGACGTACCAGGAGAACCAAACAGCAAACAGGAACGCATAGAAGACGGAACGAGTTGACGCGATGGCACAAGGAACGCGTCGAGTCGAGAAGACTGGACACGAGACCACTGGACACGCAGGAGGTGTCGAGGTGATTGTAGACGCCTGAGCGATGGCGACGGCGACGAACGAGGCTGTGGAATGAGGAGCACAGGCAACGAGTGGAAACAAGACCACCAGCTGGAAAAGACACGAACGAAAGGTTAGCAGGCAAAGGCCAACCACATCATCATGAAGACGTCCCAGCCTGTCGCGCTCCCGAACCCCGTCGTCGAGGAGGACTCGAAATGAATCTAGAGAAGTCAGTCAATACCCGCACGACAAGATGCACATACCGAGTCGTTCGATGGCGTCGGGAGCATATGAGGCAGATCGGAGGCATGGTATGTGGACTAAAGAGGTAAGGGGGTGTCCCACACCGCAGAAGCCGAGGAGTCGAGACCGTGCGCAGAGATAGCCAGAGCGCACTAATCGAGGTGCGAGTCATCAAATGAGGAAATTGTTTGAGCGCGTGAGACACCACTCACGGTCACAGAACGACCACCCCCACTGAGACCTTTACTATCCAGTATTATTTAGTCTTTTTAGACTGCTCCCACACCATTGCTGGAATATCAAATGGTAGTTGAGAAGATATGCTAACCAAAAAATGACAGACTCGGAGCAATTCAGTCATCGACATTGTGCTGTCATTTCAAAGATGGGATTCAATAACTTTGGATCAGGTGTGGAGGATTGTCTGGGTTGGATCATGGCATGTATGTCAGGCAGGAGATTGCTGATGTCAGGTCAGGTGTACATGTGTGTGCATGGCATTTTTATCAGATGGCTTGTTCTGCCTTTCTGCCAGAAGATTCAAGCTCCAAATGATTCTGCCCCCAATACTACTGTCCTGAACATCCTCGGAACCACCGACCAGAGGATAAGTTGATCGCCGAGGGAGGCGAGGAGTCAAATAAGGTCATGGGAGTTTGGGTGCCCAAAAAGGAGGCTGTTCATAATGAACGGCCGTCTAAAAAAAGGAACAGAGGCGATGGATTAATATTCACTCATTTAGCAGACGGAGTGGTAAATTAGATAGCTCAGCAGGCAAATATAGCATGTTGCGCCCGAGGTCGGCGGACGAGTGTGGATACGAGTTTGCGGGGGAGATACGAGCTTTGCGTTTGCGAGTCGCGAGGCAAGTCTGGTATCACACTGTGACAAAGAACGGGGAGGGGGGAACGAAGGGGGAGAAAGGGGCGGCGAACGTTTTGATACGGGCGGAAAGTGTAATCGTCGACGGCTGTGTCAGAACAACGGAAGAGATGTCCGGAATGCCGTTGGCAGTGGGAAGGTCAAACGCAATCAATTATTGGAGGAGTATGCAGTGCTCGGTGTTGCCTAGGACCCCACGGGCGGTATTGTGGCATCCTCAGGCCTCAGGACCTCTCGCGAGGAAGACCAGATATTCCCACGTGACGGAGAGAATTGCAGTCAAACGAGGCGAATCCGACGGTGAAAAACGGAGCAGGTGACTGCCAGAGGGAGGTACGGTATGATGTCATGACTAGAAGACTGTGCCGGCTATGGAGGTCAACCGAAGTGCCGCGGCAGTAAACGGGGCACGTGTGGCGGTGTCGAGAATAGGAACGAGGGCGTGTGCATAGAGCAAAAGGATGGACAACGTCCAAGGTGTTTATTTTTGATTCATAAAGGACATTGTGTGACAATATTGGAAGATCTCATTCTCAGCGGTGCGTCTCTGCCGTAGACCGCCTACTCATATGTCGTTTTGCTAGTCCACCAGGCTCTGGCCTTTCCATTCACGTACCCTCCGATTCGCAGCCCAACCGACGAGTCTCATCGAGAATCCCTCTCTCTCTCCATCATTTCATTTCCTTGTTGGGCGGGCCTCTTTCACGCCCCTCGACGACTCCCCACCGCTCGCTCAGATACCACCATCTCTATCTTTTGCGTCGCGTACTCACAGCATATATACACATCAGAGCTGCATTTTGCATCACTCAACAGCTATCCGCTATGCAAAACCGCCGGACGCCAAACGAAGATCTCGCATTTCCTTCCAATTCGAACAGCTCCGGAGGTAAGCTCTCCGTATGTTCCCCCTCGATCACTCTTCTCCCGTCCTTTGTTGCATTTCCTGTCAAATTTGTCAGATCTCGCGCGATCGCCTCCTCTCTTCTTTCTCTCGCTCACCCCCTCCCGTGCAGCACCCAGGACGACTCAGAGCAGCCTCTCAAATCTACATGAGGGTTCTGCTGCACCTCCCTCCACCTCACATTCCCATCGTCATTCCCGCATTCCCTCTCATTCCACCCTTCCGCACTCCCATTTCATACAGTACCACCCACAACCCTCCTCGAGCGATCATTCTCACCAACCTCCAGCATCCTCGTTCTACCCCCCTTCTACTTCTACTTCAGCTCCTGCAAACCCAAATCGTCCTTTGTCCGACGCACCCTCCACTGCTTCATCGCATTCTTCATCGATGATCGTCTCCGCATTGTCCTTTTACGACCCGGCACACGCAAGCGCCATCCCCGACTATCACCACCTCAGTAGATGGGATGCTCCCTTCGATCCCTCTTTTTCTGCCGTAGACAATTCACTCACCTCCCGCGATGCTGCCTTCCATGCCGCTCCCAGTAGCAATTTGGGTTCCGCTTCAGCCAGTGCTGATGACTTTCAGTTTCTCCAAAGTTCAGCTGGCTTTGGCTTTCATCGCGTGAGTGCCCTCAGTGGGGAGAGCCACCTGCACGCTCAGCCACCCTCCCAGTCGCAGCACCAAGATACGCAACATCGCCAGATTGTACCCATTCCCCGCCGACAAAGGGGCCCACACCACAATGACCCTACGGAAGCACAGGGTCAGGTCCCGACTCATCCCCCACCCCCTGCACTTCAGACTCAAGAACACCGTCCGCCCCCCCAAGAGCTTGCGAGCCAACGGTTGCAAGAGCTACTCTCTTTGACTCCATCTTATTCCTATTCTCCACAACAACAATCACATGCGCAATCTCACCGCACGCAGAGTCAGTCGCACACCACGTTACCTACATCACAAGATCAACCAAACACCTCCGACGCGCACAGCACGCTTGTAGAATACCATATTCAAGCAGGGGTAGATCCCTCTGGTTCTTCAGCATCAGAGTTTGTTGCCGCTCAAAATGATCCCTATCCTCGGACTACGGAACAGTATTACCCATCTTCAGCAGCATCGGAGACGGACGTAGGGATCACCGTGGAACACGTCAATGAACCTCCGAGAATGTATTACAATGTTCAAGCCAGTCACAGCCTATCATCGCTTGTGCGTCCAATCTTTCTGTGATATCTGTTTTTGTTCTCCTTTGCGTCTTCCTCATTTATATTGGCGCCCGTCGGAAACTGATTGTGTAACTTGCTTTTTATGGTTGGTTCTGGGGGTGCTTATCTTTATGAGGATTTTCCTCTGTCGCTCTTCTACTCGCTGTATTCTTCATACTCGGAGACTCATCTTGTTCATCTTTGGACAGCATGATGTCTATCCCCCGGCCTCCGGGACCTACCCACCCACTCTCTCATCTCCACACTCCTCTTTTTCGAGGTTTACACCTCCAACACACTCAAATACTCCCGCGAGTGATACCGGTGAGTCACGGTTTCGTCTCAGCCTCAAATATACCCTTTTTGTTTGTTTTCTATATTTCCATTAAATTTCACGTCACTTTTTGACGCATTCGGGGATATTTTAACGTGACACCCGTGACTTTTGGTCATTGGGCACCCCTGGGTCGTTCATTCTGGCGATTGCGCCACGTGTTTTTCCATTTTTGTCACTTCCGTCTTCCTCTGGTCCGGTTTTGGCGTGGTTTCCATGCATCCTATCCCCAGGATAACATCCCTTCCACGCTCCCTGTCTCTCTCCCTGAAGGGGCTATGCGCTGGTCAGGGCATGCCCATATTGGGCATCTTAGCGCTGCGGAAAGTGCAATCCATGTGATTGTTCTGCCTGTAGCTCACTCACCCACCGGGATAACTCTGGTTCGGGCGATCCGGGGTGTTCATAGAGCGCCAGTCATAGAGTTCGGGGCATGCGGAAGTGTATGGAACTGCCGGCATGATGGGTGACGTCTTGACCCAAGGCTTGACTTTTCGTCCGTGTGCGATTTGTTGTCATCACTTCTGGGCTTCTAGCTTCGAACGTGGTGGCCTGTGATCATAGTTGGGTCTTGGGCTCTTCCCTCCAGAGCGATTTAAAGCCATCTTGCTCCGTCTTTTCTGTTTCATTTCCTTCCCCTTCATTCTGACAGACCTTTTTTTTCTGTTTTCATTATTTTATATTTGATCTGTGTACGATGGCTCGACACGCCCCGTTGTCGTTGTCGTCTGGGTCTCCACTTCCACGTGACTCGCCTTCGCCATCGGCTTCGTCAATTCGTGCCCTCGACACTCCGTCTTCCACGCTTTCATTTTTTTCGACCCCTTCGCGCTCTCCGTCTCTATCTGCGTTTCCGTCTTCTATCTCAGAATATGGCTCATATCCTTCACATCATCACACTTCTCATACTTTGCTGCACACAGGCGCTGGCGGACACAGCGCAGTATCGCCGGCAGGATCGTATGGGAGCTATCGGGGGACGAATACGACGTCATCGCTTGATGAGGGGAGAGCGAGCGGAGTATCCTCAGTGGTGGTGGGATCGGGGTCATCCCAGGTGTCGGAAATGTTATCAGAGACATCGCGGCCGACGAGGATAATAGAGTCGCGTGGCTATGGAGCCCAATATGCGGTTGAGGACGAATCAAGGGGCGCTTTACCTGTGCAAGAAAGGAGACGGGTACGGGTACCAGGGCAGGGAGAAGGGACGGATGAACATGAACACGGCGCCAGCCACGCACATTCGACCTCCTTGTCGACCGTTACTGGGTCGCCGCAGCAGCCACGAGGGGGATCGTCGGGTGTCCCAATGCGTGGCGTGTTTCCAGGTTCTAGTTTCGGTTCAGGTCCAGGCTACCAGGCGCAGACGAGTTACTCGGCTCAGACGTCACATCCTCATTATGGGTTTGCACAACAACGCGCGCTGCCGCCAGCGCAAGTCCTCGCACCTATGCGCCTCCCCTCACAGGGACAGTATCAACACGAGGCTGTCTCTGCTTTACATGCGACGCCAGCTTCAGGATTTGCGAACCCTCAAGGTCGCGCAGAATATCAGACACAGCCACAACCAGGAGTCGCTCAAGGACAAGCGCGAACCGCTGTACCTGCTACCAGTGCTCCACCTGTGCGAACCTCGACTAAGCGACCTCGTGCACAGAAGCGCCAGCGGCCCGCTACGTCTACAGGGATCGGGGTCGGGGCCTCTCGAGGTAACATGGTCGAGAGCGATGATGACAGTGACGATGATGAGGTCATTGAGTGGGTGCCCGGTCTGGATGATGGTAGTGGTGCGAGTGCCACTTTCAATTTTGGCTTCGGTGGGAGTTCGGGGACGGGTGAGCTGGGAGGATCTGGAGGATCCGGAACAGTCCAGGCTGCCCCAGGATTACCTGGTGGACGGAAGTGCGTCTCCATTTTATTTCGCTGCCCTTTTCTTCTCCCCCTGTGGTGAAGTACGATGTGATGCTGACGAGCCTTCCATTCTGGTTTTCTCCCCTTTCCATCTTCATTCTTTTCTCAAATGTCTGCACGGTATCTCTGATCATCCCGGCTGCGCTGCGATCGCAACGGACGACGATCATTATGCATCGTCATGAAACATGTATGTTTTTCGACTGCATCGCGTTGTTATTTGCCGGTGAGACCCCCATCCATTTCTTCTCGTACTCACCTGCATCCAATTCCTGTGTCTTTCGTGTACTGCAATTTTTCTCTTCTGGATGGTCATCCGGTTATACTCCGTACCCGGGTACCGAATACCGGTCATCCGCTTTTTTGGGCACTGCCCCGTCGGCTATTCGCACCCGACCACCCGCCCCACAACTTGGACTGCCCGCCCCGACCGGTGCGATGTCGCTGTGCAATGTATTCATTGGCGATGTGCTCCTGTCGCTACCGGCACCATCTCGTCTATCGACATCCATCTCGTCTCATACCCCAACTCCGGTGATGTTTATTCCGTGCTTCTGACATCACGGATGCGCTTTCCCGAACGACTGCGCCTCGAATCGCGAACTTGCCGGACCGTCACGCACGATGGCCTCGGCGTCTCGGATGGCTTCTGGGCACCCCATGTTGTTACGGCTCGGTGATGGTGCTTACCTGTTGTACTGCTGCATATTCCTCCGTCTCCATCGCTGCACTCCTACGTCACGACCATTCAGGATTGGAGCATGCACCTATTGCAAACGGCTCAAGGTTTGTTTATTGCCTACTGCCTACCTACAAGCTCGCTTACCAAACCTTTTCTTCATCCCCTTACGGTTAACTCCCCGTTGTGGACACTTGTGGTTCTACGGCGTACGATGTCTCCGACTCCGCGTGTTTGCGCCTCTGACATGTCTCATGTTCGTGGCCCCCTCCTTCAATCAATCCGTATTCTCGCGTCATTGTCTGACTTTGAAACGGATGCAACTGCAATTTGGATTTCTTGAACCTCCGGAACCTCGTGTCGACAAAACTATTCCACTTTTGTCGATCAAATCACTTCACGTGTTACGCCCAATGAAATTGTCCTGGCCCTTGGTATTATTTACTCCCACCTGCCTACCTACTCCGCACTCAATGTTTCTTGTTCGGGACCCACGGTAACGGTGGGCCTTTCATGAATGGATCCTTGCGTCCTCCCGGCGTGCACGTCCACGTGCTTGATTTGCTCATCATTCCCTTGGACCCCATCATCCCCTGACTGGAATCCTGCTATCCCAAAAATGGAACGATTCGAATTGGACTGCGGTCAATTTTAACCCCTGGATTATGACGTTTCTCGGCCTCAACCACTCCGGGTTGGGCACGATTGGTACACACACCACTTCGTGTTCGCTGTCATCAACTGTGGTTTGGCTTTTCGATCTCTCTCCGGTCGATGATGACAGATGAAATGTGACTTTCCGGGAGGTGCAAATGCATGTAAGCGTTGTACCTCTTCAGGGCATCCCTGCATTGTCGAGGCAAAGAAGCCTAGAACTACCCCCAAGTAAGTCCATTGCGATGCCTCTTTTTTCTTCCGATCTTTTAGCGCCGTCCCCGAGCACTGCATTGCCGTCATGTTTCCAAATTTGGATCTCGGAAGGTGGCATACTCCAGGACTGTTAACCGGCTACTTGCCAGTTTGTCCATCTGCGATTGGCATGATGGAAGATGGTTTAGGCTATATCTTGGAAGCGGGGCAGCCTGCAGGATCACCCAACCCCACTAACGAATAGGTCGTCCCTTTTCTTTGTCACATCCACTCTCATCGGCAGGGGCACTGCTCGCGGCAGAAGCTGTATCGTCTAGGGTTCATTGGCATTCACATTGCAGTCGAGCTACTTAAGCCCGCCCGCCCGTGCTTCGTTGCTCATCGTCCCCTTTTCATTCTTGTTTTCGCCGCTCTTCTGAACTTTTTTTGTTGTTGTTCACGGTTCGACTTGCACCTTGCTCTTCTATTTTGTCATTCGATGTCAACAGCGATGAAGCGTTCTTCATCATGCGATTCAATCCGCTCTGATGATTCTGATTCCTCTGCTGCCTCTTC
>JBBPQU010001173.1:0-10771 GCA_038092655.1 Boletus sensibilis
CTGGTGTCAGTGATGACCTTGCTGACAACGGAGAGAGTGGTTCTAGTGGCGGACTCTGTTCGCGGGATTTTTGAGGATTTGAACGCGTTGTTCTGCGTTTGCTGCGAGCCATGTTCAAGCGGTGACTGAGTGGACACTGTGAGGACCGGCGTCGAGATGTTGGATATGCACCTCACATCGAAAGTCGCCCAACCGAAAGCTAGGAGGGTCGAAGCTTCCTTATGTAAAATTTCCTTTTTTGGTTCGTCAGTCTCACGTGCCGTTCGTTCAACGATCTCCGAGATTCCGAGAATGAGAGTCGTCCTCTAGCAACAACCTTTATGCTGATTTAACGACGTGATTCTCCGACACAAACATACAAGGATTCCAGGTACGCTAGACCTGACGAGAGGAATCTCGGTTCCTCGGTTGTCACGGGAATCCCGATAGGAGGCCGCTCGGAGGAAAGCCTAGCCATCTTCCTCGACTAATGATTTCATATAGGGGAAACGGTCCGACTATCTTCCTTACCACCCCAAACAATTTTGCGTGGGTCCCGAGGTTCCCACCCAAGGGTAAGTTATTTTAGACGAATCCCATCGATGAACGAACTGTGACTCACAAGCCGCAGCTTCGTGGATAGTTCTACCCTATAAGCAGTCAAGGCCGTCGCACGGCTGATTGCATTTTTCGGAAAGTTTACGAGAGATCATTCTCCAGGACATCAGAATGCCCGTGTCTGTGCATGCCAACTCTTGCGTACGTACCTCCTGGCATGACTCACGCTCGCAGGACATGCCGCCGTTTCATCGAAACAACCATCGCGGACGGAACCGCGGCCTGCTAACAAAATTATCAGTGTTAGGGGTGGCCGCCTGTGCCATCAGCACAAGAATACTCCTCGCACATAGCGTAACGCGTTCCCAGATCAATTGAATGCGCTCACGTCTCACTTCAACCCCTCGGTCTAGCCGCATTTCCTACGAAAATACGATTCACTCTACTGGGCTACCCCTTGGAGCTTGAACACACAGTCCGATAGGCAATTGGCACGCGCGTTTACTACCTTGCTTTTTCTTTCCTTCTTTCTCAGTAATGTACTTACCCTACCTGAGTAGAAAATCGGACGAGCCACGTATAATTATGAAAGCGTTGTCGTAAATGTTAGTCTGTTCGTTCTCGTCCACCGGAATGTGCTACTGTACAAGCTGACGTCGATCGGAAAAAAAACGTCGACGTCAAACACTTAACTAGCTTTTTTTAGGGAGAAAAACCAAGCGATGGGAATATTCTCGACTTGACGCTGGCATGAGACGGGGTATATTCACCGTATAGTTCCCTCGGATCTAGCAACTTCTTTGCGCTTATTGCGTATCCACACGGATGAATTGCATCCAGCATTGAATGGACCACTGCAGGCAAGGAGGATTAAGTAAAAAAACATCTCAGGGTTTTTACCGTCGCTTCTGGTGCTTTTTAAACGGATACATATCGCGGTCGCAGACTCATGCACCCCTAGTTATCAGCGACTCGCCGGATTTGGAAACGAAGGGAGCAGACGTCCTTCTTAGCGCTTCACTTCTTCCTACTTACCTCATTCAGGTGCGCGATGTGAGTTTTAATTATGGTGATTAGCGCTCAAAATGGATCGCAGAGAACCAGTTGGTGGCGCATTACTATCGCTTACCACATACTTGGTCAGACCACATAGTTTCCTCAATAATCAATTTTCTGTTATACACAATAACATGGCCGATGTATTACCTGACGATGCGAAGTTAAACGAGGTCATTTTGTGGAGCTGTTGTTGGGTTGCAGAAACCAGTGACTCAGGTCAAAATCACGCTGCGACAAGGATGATATCGATGATGTTACATCTGCCCTACTCCCACGAGGTGGCGTCTAGCAAAGGCAACCTGTGACACAGTGTGACAAACTGTGTGTGGAGTCTGACCCCAAGTATATGGTAAGCGATATCATGAACGCCATCCCGGACTCAGTTCTTATCGATCCATAAGTATGCCAGTCGTGTCTGTTTTGCTCACCTTGTTGACTAAATGACGCATCGACTTCAGGTTCAACATGACCATACCTTATTTGTTTCATATACCCGAGACAGATTACAACACCTCGAGAACTTGTTGCGGCACGATAAGTGATATGACATTTCTCCATGAAGGGTTTACCAGGGTTCACCGTGGTGGAGATGCGCCTCTCTGCCACAAGTCATCATACCTATTTGATCACAAAGCAAAGTTCAAATCATAAATGACAGGTGTTAATGCATGGAGGAAGGAAGTCGCCTAGCCTTGTGGAATTCAAAATTGGCAGATTATTCAACCGATCACGTACTATGACCCATAAATTTGTTTCCTGGATGGGCCATATTCTATTGTTTTATATCGTAGCAAACATGAGGGGTATCTCCGGTCTAGGGAATATACAAGTACATCTAATTCCACAATGCAGGAGTCCCATATCATTGATGTACACAGCATGAGCTTTTGAAGGACGAGACGGAGAGTATACACGGTAGCCGAGTGGTTTTAGGGGAAAAATGACCGACGGCTGGACCCAAGTGGAGAAAATCCATCGTCACACCCCAAGACAACGTCAGAAGCCGTTAGGATGACGCGTGGGTCGAGATAGTTGTTACTGAATGGTGTCCACCGAGCTCGAATTCCTGATCCCCGGGGATCGGGTGTCCCATCAACAGTAAATGTGAACTGATCCACGTCATCGTCATCCCCGAAGATTGGACTTTTGTTCTTCACAGCATTGCGTATTGATCCCATGGCCGGACGGTGTGGTGAAGAAATCGGCGAGAGGCTACGATGTGTCATGACTGTTCCTGTCATGGAACCCGAGGTCGGCGGTGGGGTGTATGCTTCCCAACTACCGCTGCCGTCATCAGTTAACACGGTGTCTGGCCTACTGTCATCGTGCGGGAAGGGGATAGATAAAGGCGACAGGTGGGGGCGAGCTTGCCCGCCCGCGGAAACCAGGGAGAGGGGTCGTGGTTTGGAAGTTGAAGCAGCTGAGTAAGGTAGAGGCGTGTTGTCGTTCAACAAGGGGGAGTGGCCCGGGCTTTGTTTAAGAGGAAAGGACATCGGGGATCGCTGGACCAGCCGTCGATTGGTGTCGCGCTCGATCCGAGCCTCCCATTCGGCTTTCAATGTATTTTCTTGTTCATGGCTGCAGGAATATACCCAGCGGACCTCGCCAAGAGCTTGAAGGCAAGCCATCACACCCTCTTCCCAATCAGCATCCCATCCCGCCATATCCCTCTCTGCATCAAGTTTATCGCTTTGCGCGAGGAACAAGCCGGCGAAGAAACATCCATCGCGAATTAAACCAGCATCATATGCGAAGAAGTTCGAAGGCACTTTCAGGTGACGTTGCAACATCTCGATAACCCGAGGAAGAAATTTTTGACACTGTCGTATGGCAGAGAGATGGAGGCTGGCCGTGACGGCCTGGGCGGCGGAAGTTGCGTGGTTATTCTCGGTGGGATTGGGAAGTGCTTCACGGATGACGTTGAGGCATCCAAAGATGAAGACCTGCCAACCACTGACAAAACGTTCGACGTCTTCGCCCCGGATAAGGTCACCCCCAGCAGCGCCAACGCCGGGAGGGTTACGACGCAATGCTTCAAAGTTGTCCCAACAACGCTCAAGATTGTCCCAGATTTCCGAGACCGCTTCCTTGCGTAAGGTGACGCCGGATTCAGTCCGTCGACGGGCACCCGGACCCGTCAATGTGGAATGTATGGCGCGACACGCTTGGGACACAGCCAAAGCTAGCGAAAAGTATTGAGTCGTCACCGTGTAGGCTAAGGCGGCTCGTGGGTGACTAGAGCCTAGAGGGGACTTAAAGGGGAAGGTTGGCGTAACAGGTGAGCTGGAGGACGGCGAAGAGCGAGGTGAATCCGCTGGGGAAGCGATGCTGTGGGTGGCTGATGCACAACGGTGAGGGGGAAGGCTGCTCTGAAAAGAAACAAGATCTTCATCATCCCTGGAACAGCGAGTTCAGAAATGGCACAAAAAGAAAGTTATTGTCGCCATACAGTAACAGGCGTCCACCATCTAGTCCTGTGGTGATGCCTTCATGTACATGGGCATACCAGAATATCCGAGCGCGGATAAGTTCGTCACAATATGGTCCTAGACCACTGTTGACGGGCGGAGGGTTGTTGGAGTTGCACAGTGAGTAAAGTTGAGACAAAGTTGCTTCATAAGTGGTCTAGCGAACAGTCAATGCACCATAAATGGAGTAGTTCGAGGGGCACTCACTCGATGTTCTATGGGACTCTGGATGCCTATTGGGTACGATGAATTAACCAGTCACTATACAATAGCGACAGACTGACCGTAAGTTAGTGGGAGCAGAAGCAAGAGAACTCTGACCCCATCCCAAGATGGACGCCGTAATAGTCCGTGGAGGTCCACTAGCGTGAGTATTTCTCTGGTCATAGCCTCGGTGCGGAGCATCCTCGCACGCCGCTTGGGATTGGAAATATTATCACCACCATCAAGGGCAAAGTGAGGGTTGTTGTGACTCTCTGATGCGCCGTCTTCAGTATCCTCCTCGCCAAATTCATTTATACCAAAAGACGCGGCCCAGGTAACCAGTAGCATCGCTAGCATTCTTCCTTCGATATCAAGTGGTGCGGTGCCCTCCACATGAGCAATATATCTGGAGACAAATTCACCCGGTTCAATTACTGGGCCTGCGAGAAGTCAGCTGGCTGAACCATGGTAAACAATCGGGTACTGACGCTGGACACAAAACCTCCGGAAGAACGAAGACCTGAGAAATGCGAGTTGCATTTGTGGAATACGACTGTGGCCGGTGGTAGCGGTCGCCGCGAAAAACGTGGTCGACGTGGGGTCTTGTGGGTCAGACGGCGTGGGTGAGACATCATCTGTCACTTTTCCATAGACAGCTCTGTAAAATTAGAACTCTACTTCAACAGACGTACAGATACCATGACAAGAACTTACTCGACTTGCTGAAGTCGTCTTCCCCGTCTAAGTAACTTGACAGCTTTGACGTCTGCGAACTCATCCCTGAAAGATGATCAGCGAGGGTATGGGACGAACTACCCAGGGGGCTTACACGCATTTGATGTTGCGCTCTCTGCAGTTAGAGCACGAGGGTTGCTGCACGCCGTTGGCTGTTGCCGCAGCATAAAACTCTTTCAGATCGCAGCGCACCCTATAGTATTCTCCTCAGCATACGTCAGAGGTAGGAAGTAGGACCATGATCCCCAACCTTCTCATGCGGCATGCACCGCATGCTGAGAACTGTTGTCTTGAGGACTTAGGCTGGCCTGGGGTTCGTCGAGGATAAGGAGTACTAGCGGACGACGCGCCACGCGGTACGGAAGATGAGAGTCGGCGTGACATGTAGGGGATGGGGGAATAGCAATGGTGCTCGAAGTGAGTATGAGCTTCGATGGACGCGATCGGTTATCTCGCCGGGTGAGGGCTTGTTTTAAAGTGGTGCGGCCTTGAGGATGTGACAGCAACATGATCGTTGACGTTGATCTCCGGAGATTCGACGTGCTCTACACAGCCCAAAAGAGAAGATTTGTCTCAATTCAGCACGGCTAAAAAGACACGAGAAAAGCGGGTTTCGTAAGTCGAAGTCGACCATCCACGCAATTGGGGTCAGGCTTTGATCCCACTCTGGGACCGGTTCTAACCCGATCGAGCATATATTTGTGACAAAATCTATTGTCTATTCGTTCAATTGACGCCGGACAAGTCGTAAAGAGGATTCCCTACGCACCTTTCTACTAGTCAACGTGGCGTTGGGTTCGAAGCGATGTGTACCTCAGAATGCACTCGCCAACGCTGAGCATACCATTGTCACACCAAATATAATCTTGTCCATGCGGTACAAGGCACTGATCGCCCCATGGCTGGGCAACTCCGGTGTAAGGGTTTTCTCTACCAATGGGAAAAATGGTAGCCGTTATCCGGTGGGGCGCATGCTTCCAAGTCCGGCAAGTGAGCGTGCGCCGCGAAGTTTGAACCCACGAAGCATTGAAGTCTTCTCTGAGCAGCATGATTTCATGACAGGTGAGGCATGGAGCGGGTTCAAATTGATTGGTTAATGCCATAAACCCTGCTTGATTCCCTGATTGCAGGCTGCCGTCAACTTGGAGTCATTCTCGCTCAGATTGTGCAGATGTGTCAATTATATGGCCCATTGAGCATTGATTGTACTCGGACGCGTCTCACAGGAGAGCTTCTAGCCTACCACAAGCACATGAGTAATCCTGTTTTTTTTTCTTCCTATCCACATGCATTTTCCGACAGTGTGAGAAAAGGCGTCCCCAAGATTCAAGATCTCATATTCCTCGCAGCCGATGCAGTCTTCCTGCGAACTCGGTTGAGTCGTCGTCGAAGACATGGGGTATGTTTTTCAACGAAGTTTTGCTCGTCGGAGTTTGCCGTGAGACCAAGAGCATGGAAATCAGCAGGCGAACCAGACCGCCAACGCCGCATCACGTTCTGACTGAGTCGGTCTTTTCGTCCAGCAAGGGCTCACCGGCACCTCTCGCTCAACCGCCTGTTTAGCACAACGGAAAAAAAAACATACGTGATTGAGAAAGGAAAAAGTTTCATTGCTTCCCAGATCTAATAGATCTGATAGAATATAAATACTTCCGAGGGTTGCATCATTTCCGAACACAGGTTTGACTGAATATGAAGCCCCGGTGTGACATGCTCTCAAGCGGTCACCCTGTCACGCAATTTTCCCCAAAGTGGAGACGGTCCGGCAGACCGAGAACGCCGGGCTTTCATAGCACAAATGGTCCAAGCTATTCGGTAACTTTGGTATCCGTGCTCTTGCACAGCGCTCCAAATCCCCTGGCTTTTGCGATAGCCCTCCTCAATTCGTTGGCTGTTCGTTGTCCAGGATTGAGTCGACGATCACGAGCCATTTTGTGAAGGTCATCGCCATACTTCTCGACGAGACGATCTAGATACGATCTCTCCCCCAAAGACGTATGTCGCTCACGTATGGTTGCAGAAGCGGCGAGGTTCTTCAGATCTACGGGACCGTTGGTGAGATATTGAAGCATTTTTCCAAGTGAGAAGAGGACGTCACGAGTTCGCGGTGTCAACCTCTCGCCGACACTTTGACTCGTATGTCGTCGAAAATACCAGTTGAGCGAGGTCCGATACGGATCGAAAGCTGACCTTGAACAATGGTATCCTCCATGCCTCCCGAACCCGCTCCCCGCCACGTTTCAGGACGATCATGAGTCCACGTTCGCAACTCCGATTCCGTCATCACCACTGGAGTGTCGATCACCAGTTCTCGTTTCGAGGCATGTCCTGCCTCCTCATCGCTCGGTAGTTCCACGCGAACAACGTTACCAGACGAGTCTCGAATTATTCGTCCGAAACCCTTTGGGAGTACAGAAGTGACTGTGGGTCCTTCAGAAACAGAAGATCGGGCGTCATCAATTGTGGAAGACGAAGCGGTCGGGTGCAATTGATTCGTGTTATTCTGACCAATGATGCGACTGAGGTTGACTTCGGAGCCGCCTGATGAGATGGGGTTGAGATCGTGCTGAAGTCCCAAGGCAACGTAACTGCGGAAAGGAGGTTAGTCGGTTTTTCTGCCATTTTCTCCCTGCGCGAGACGATCTGGAGCGGTAAACACACTTTTGGCGGAGGGTTTTAGTTGGGTCCCACGCATCTTGCAAAGCTTTTGGCCCACAGATTGCTGCAAAGGTTCGACTGTTCAGCTCCTATATGTACGGCACCAGAGATGGCGGCAGCGGTAAAGGTGGCTTGTTAAGGTGCTCACCTGGCATCTTCTTCCGGAGCCGCTTGGCTCTTTTGGAATGCGAGATGGCCTTGTGGGTGGAAGACTTGGCCTTGCGACGTTGACGTGGGTTGGCCATTGTCCAACGTGTAGAGGTACCTAGTGTTGCTCGTGTTGCAGCTGATGGCAAGTCTTGTACAGCAAGTACAATTGGATGGGATGAAGTTTTCAAGCTCCGCGGCGGTAGATTAGTAAGTATGTTGTTTCAACTTTCAAGATCTTGCACTACAAGTCGCTCTTCTGGCAGAGGTTGTACAGCTGGCAGCGGGTGGAGGCGTACTCTCGTTCACCGACTCAAAGTGGTGACATTGTTCTCTAATCGTCCCGACCGACCCTAGTCAACGCCTCCCTTGAACACCCCAAAAACTTGCCGCCGGCAGCTTCATCGCTTTGTCACGAGGACATCCGGACATTGCAGCGACCCCAAATTCAAAGTTCTACTCGGAGACTACTTCATACCCTCCCGTCGGTATCACGTAGCAATGCATCTCCCTCACGTCAAGGCTGTCATGTTCGACGTGAGTGTGGTTCCGCCCTGTGCACCCGGCCATTCTCACTGGCATCACGCCGGATCGTCTGCCGTCACCATAACATGTGGCCGTCGCAGATTGGCGGTGTTGTCCTTCGGAGCCCACTCATCGCAATCGCCGACTACGAGACAGAAAAAAAGTTGCCGCTCCACTACCTGAATGTATCCATGTGAGTACAAACCCCTCCCACGCCGCACTGAATCTCATGGTACTTCCAGAACATCCCGCGGTTCGTCTGGTGCCTGGCAAAGGTTTGAACGGGGAGAGCTACCCTTGCTTGATTTCTACGCGGCGTTCAGTCGCGATCTGTCAGACACCACAAACGGAAATATATGGTACACGGAGTACTGCGAACGGAAACAAACAGGTATATCCAATTCACAGTACCAGACCTCCGTGGCCTCATATCACCTTCAGTATGTCCCAAGCTTCCCGAACAGCTCCACATTGACGGCCGTGATGTAAGTCCCCGATCCAAGAGGATGGCTACACCGCCGAATTTAGATATACTAGCTTTTTGGACGTATGATGCGATCGGCGACATCTTACGATGCCCATATGCTCACTGCCATCACAGACCTTCGAGGTAACTTACATTCCACATGGTTTCCTGCTCAGCGCTCAGTAGCGAACAACTTTCTAGCCGTGGGTAGATGGCGTATCATAGCGCTGACGAACAACTTTGGAGGATACCACGGCACGCAGGAAATCCCTCAGGCCGAACTGCAATTCCTGGGATGGCAAGATGGACCTATACCGAACCATCTGCACGAATTATTTGACCACTTTTACGATTCCAGTGCAGTAGGCTTACGGTGAGTCCCGTCAGTCTGCTTCCCAATCTGTAAACAATCCAACGCCAACTGTAGGAAGCCAGATCCGCAGTTTTACCTCCATGCCTGTAAAGAAAGTGGCGTCAATCCAGAGGAAGTCATTTTTCTAGATGACATTGGAATGTAAGTCCTCATCCGCCGTCATTAGTCCTTGCCACACTGTACACCCAGGAACCTCAAGACAGCTAAGCAACTTGGAATGGCGACAATACGTGCGTACAATCACTTCCATCACGTCAATAGGCGTGATTGGCATCTTTGACTTCCTTCAAAGTCAATATCCAAGTGCTAATATGAGTACATCAGACGTTCCCATTGGTGGCACGCTACAAGCCGTCAAACAGTTGGGAGAATGTCTCGGGATTGATCTATGCACCGACATGACAGAAGGGTATTTGGAGGGAGCAAAATTGTGACGACCGTGGCAATAGTTTAATCAATTGTGTTCACAGTTTCTCCAACTATGCCGGGAACGGTGATGTGGTATTGCGAAGCGTATTGATGCCGAGTTTAGAAGTCTACGGACAATCAGAAAGATTTGTCTGATGCAGGCGTCTTGTCTTCGTAATAGGTACCAAGCTGGTTATCGCGTTTGAACTAGCGCTAAATGCGGCAGAAAACAAGTGGAGCTCACGAGCGGCACCTTAACAAGAAAGCCATTCTTGACAACCGGCGTCACGGACAATACCTACAAAAAGAAAAGCCTTGAGGCATGGGTGTGAACTCAGAAATACCTGACACGTACAAACAACGCTGCAGTTCCTACACCAGCGCCCCAGACACCGAGGGTGGGTGCCCACCGTTTTAACCACTATCGGTGAAGTTAGCGTATCTGTCGCTTGAGCAACGTTGCAATCTTACAGTCGTGCCCAGAGTGTACGGCGAGGTGGGCTGAAATGTAAGATGTGCCATGGCTTGCCCGTCAGTGTTGTTTTAGAGTGGTAAGAGTTGACGTTGTACAGTCGGAGTGCTGTCACCAACGACTTTTCGGGGGCGAGCGGGAATGAAAATTGCACGTGACTCATATCTGATACTGTACATAATATGCATAAAGTCATCATCAACATTGTAGTCTATAGGGTTCCGGGGCTTGGGGACGTGTTTAGGTTTATCCTTGCGCATCCGAGGCGTTCCGTTTGTCTCTTTTCGTCTTTCTAGGTCGCAGTATACGCTCCATGCGGAGTATATATATAAAAGACAATTTTTGGTCTAGGATTCACGCCAAACAGCCAATCATCGATCAGGGGTGAGCTATCCGACACCAGCTTGACTTGACAGGAATTCAGCGCTCCTCAGTGCTAGCTATAGCAGTCCAGAGCTCATGTCCCTCTGCAGATGATCGGTTATAGTGCGGGCAAGGGGGTGGACTGATGGAATTAATAATGTGAGCAAGGGATGGGCTGACAGAGTAAATTATGTATATCCCGCACACCATCCTGACACCGGAACTCAAAAACCAAGCTGGCGTACACGTCGACAGGTGTGGGAGTGATGAAGACGGGGAACTGAGAACGTTCACCTATGGAAACAACCGCGAAGGTCATTGAGTGAATTTGATAACCTCAAAATGGTTTAGTCCTG